>PVHY01006462.1:0-74398 GCA_004024945.1 Uropsilus gracilis | reverse complement strand
TGGGTCTGGTGTCGGGCTTCGGGGGTCTTGTCTCCTGCCGGTGTTGGTCACGAAATTTCTTTGAGTTCAAGCTTTGAGGCTAGGTCTTGCTATATTTGCCCGTGGAACCGCAGGCTCTCGTTGCCCAGGGTACCACAGACCCAGGCAATTCCCAGTCTCAGCCTCCCAAGTAGCCGGGATTACAGGCGCACGCCACCACGCCCAGCTATTGTCTGGAACTAAGTCTCGCCACGGGCCCCAAGCGGGACCCGAACCGCGATCCCTAGCCCCGGTCGCTTCCCAGGCCGATCTTACAGGCACAGGCCATCGTGTCCGGCCCATGAGTTCAGGCTTCTGCGAGTGGCCTTTGAAGGTTATCTCCTCTGTTTCCTTTGGCAGTTCTGGTGTGGGGCCCATTATCCCCTCTTTGGTCATCCTCTCCTCTCCCTTAATGAGGGGAGGGTGTGTTGTTCTCCGTGAATATATCTCCACGTTAAAATCCCGAGTTTTGGCCCAGCCAGTGTAGAAGTGCGCCTGGTGACATTGGGACTCTATGGTTATTTTTCTGGTCTTACTTGTACTGGTTCACTTGGTTGTCCATCTGCTGTGTCCAGCTCCGGTCTGTGGGCTGGACTTTTGCCTGGTTCCCTCACCCATTCTATGTTGGGGTTGCTGTTGCATCTATTCTGGTTGTTCTGAGGTTTAGCTGGAGTAAAAGAGACATGGAGGGCACCCCCCCTCCCCCCCGCTTGCCCGGGCGCAGGGGCGGGCCGATCTGGGACCACTGGACCCTCCATGCGCCCTGGCTTCCGGGGGCTGGGGGCTTCACGGTGCCGCCCAGGCCGGCTTGACGTGTACCCGCATGTTTATTGCAGCAGTATTTACAATTGCCAGGATATAGAAACAACCCAAATGCCCCCAAACAGACGAATGGTACAGAAAGCTGTGGTATAGGTACAAAATGGAATATTATTCATCAGTCAGAAAAGACAAACACGTCATTTGTGGCAACATGGATGGAGCTGAAACTGGGTGGCCCTAACCCCCCCCACTCCAGGTGGTAGCATTTAACAAGGTACTCTGCTCCCATTGGCTGGTGGCAGTTTAAAAAGGAGTCCGGGAGAAGCCACAGGGGGGGAGAGAGAGAGAGAAGTTGGAGGAGAGGCGTCAGGGGGGAGAGAGGAAGAAGTTGGAGAAGCACCGTCCCAAGGAGAAGCTCCGGGGGGAGAGAGAGAGAAGTTGGAGGAGCGGCGTCCAGGGGAGAAGCCACGAGAGAGAAAAGTTGGAGGAGCGGCGTCGGGAGGAGCGGCGTCCGGGTAGCGGCCAGAAGTGGGAGTTGGAGGAGAAAGCCCCCTGCAAGAGTGAGCTGGAGGGGACGAGGAGCCATGGCGGCCGGCAGAAGTGTGGCCAGCGTGGAGAGTGTGGTGTTGTAGCAAGGTGCTGTGGAGAGCTGGTACCTAGAGACGGCCAGCGATTTGGAAGGCTGATTCATTCATCAACCACCGTGGAAGAAGCTTGAAGCACCTGGGAGAAGTCGAGCAGCGTGGGACACCGAGAGAAAAGAAAGGAAAGAGGAGACGCCGGCGAAAGGACTGGACTTTGCGAAAGTGCCTTCCTCTGAGGTTCAGAGGGGCAAAGGATTCGTCATTGGACTGTGCACTGTGCCTTGGGGACCTGTGGGTCTGAGAATGGTGACTGGGGTAAGATAACTGCTACGTGTGGCTTTCACGATGTTTTGTTCTCCCTGTTCAGCTCCCTTGTTAATAAAACTCTGTTGTTAATTGGTATTTGGAGTGGCAACTGCTAGGCGCAGGTGAAACGGACCTTGGGGTTTGCAATTTGGAGGCTTTTGCCTCGTGCCCCGACCCGATATCAGAGCTAGGAGGAAATCGTGCTGGCAGAAATAAGGCAGAAAGAAATATTGAATGGTCTCACTTATATGAGGGATAAAAGGGGAAAAAATAAACAGACAAGAAAAATTTAAAACTAACTTTCAGCAGAAGTGAAGCAAACAGCGGCCGCTGCGCCCAGGGTGTGCTGGCCAGAGCCCGCCCGGTGGAGGGAGTGGGGCGAGGCTGGGGTCAAGCCCGGGACCTTCCCGGATCCATCTGCGCCCAGGTCTTGGGCGGGCGCTGCTGCCCGTGCCCTCCACCGGCTCCACTCGCTTCTCGAGGTCGGGTGGGGTGGAGCTGGGGTCCACCCAGGGAGCTGCCACCGCACATCTGAGCCCTGTGGAGAAGCAGGGCACGCTGTGTGTGTGTGTGTGTAGGGGTCCACCACAGACCCCTCTGGGTTTGCCTCCACTCATGAGAGCCCTAACCAGGAATACGTATCTTAAGACAATTATTCATCCACAGAAACCAAATGAGTGAGGTGCTGGAGGAAAGACCCCAAATTGTGCCACCTGGGCAGGATGCAAGGGGAACAGAGCAAGCAACACCCAGCACTGAACTGCGAGAACAAGCTGCCTACGATGTCACTGAGGAGCTGCAAACAGAAACCTGGCACAGAGACGCTGTCAATAAGGGGGGTACTGTACACCTTCTTTGCTTAGAGGGAAGAGGCATGCTGAAAGCCAGGCATGGTGGCTTGTGCCTGTAAGCTTCAGCCTATGAAGCGGCTGGGGCTAGGGATCCCAGTCCAAGTCCTGCTCGGGGCAACACAGCGAGACCTAGTCCCAAAAATTGCTGGGCGTGGTGGCGTGCACCTGTAATCTCAGCTACTTCGGAAGCTGAGGCTGGAGATTGCTTGAGTCTGTGGTACCACGGGCAAAAATAGAGACCTAGTCTCAAAAAAAAAAAAAAAAAAAGGCAGCTTGCCAAATGGCAGTGGTCCCACTGCTCTTCCAAAACATACTGCTGAGAGTCAAGCTCCCAAAGCCAAAGACCAGAAGCATGACTGAAGGAGCAACAAAATGTTGCAGAAACTGAGAGATGAGACCCACCAAGAAACAAAAGACAATCATACAAGCCAAAGGTGCTCCAATCAGCCTAAGAAGGCAAAAGCAGTGCAGGAAAGAAACAGCAGCTCTACCAAGTCCCGGAAAACCGCACCTTCACCAAGGATGAGGAAATGGAGCCAAAAAAAAAAAAAAAAAAAAAAAAACGGGCTAAAGATGGACAAACAACAAAAAGAAAGGAGGCAAAGTGACCAGGGGGGATGTGGTGTGGTATTCCCATGGGGATCAGCAATTATACAATCATGTACTGTACAAAATCCAAACATAAAAAGAAAAAATTTGAAGCAGAGAGGGGGATTGAGGGTTGAAGGGGCAAAAAAGATTAAGACTGGTTTTCACGGGTGATTAAGGTGATGGGAGAACACCAAGGTAGATAAGGATGTTAAAAAAAATTGTAACCACAAAATATAAACTAATGAAGCAAAAAAAAGGTGGTGATGGGACTTTGCTCACTAAAACTTCTGAGGTAGGGAAAAAGGTAAATTAAAAGCAACAATCTACTTGCTCACTGGTCTAATAGCTACTTGACTTGATGGGTTCTAATACATAATACAGTATCCAGCTGGTACCTGATGTTTATCAGCATTTTATAAAATCACTACAGCTCGGTAACAAGTACTTCAGCTACATTTTATGAAATTTTTAGTTTGTACTGAATTGTATTTGAATGACATGGGCGTTCCTTACCAAGTGGCTAATTTTCTTAAAATCAAGTATCAGCACACTGTCATTGGACACTGAGAAATGAGAAAAGCAAAACATTTTCTAGCTATAATTCACAAAATTCTTCAAATAAAGACATTAAATATATCATAATGGAAAAAAATATTAGTTTTTATTTAGAAGTTTTCATTTTATCCCAATATTTTCTTCAGAGGTAGACTTTGTTTTTAATTCAATGAGTTCTTCTACTCGAGCTAGAACACTTTCAATCAAATCAAATGTGAAAATAGCTGAATGTAGAACCTGCAATGTCAAGAAAAATTAGTATTAACACTGCCTCTTAAGCGAAAGAAATGACTTCATTGTAGCTTAGAAAAATTTCAAATCTACCTTAAGTTGCATTTCTGGAGGCATATTGGGGATCTCTTCCCCACCTACAGTCACATAACAAAGATCTTTAGACTTCTGAACTTCTGTAAAGAAAGAAAACATGGTCTACACTTAACCAATTCAGATTTCAACAGTAAATTTAGAAACTTAAAAATGTATAAAATTAAAATGAGTATCAAAATACTACAGAATGAAAACATGAAAAGCACTGTCATGTATGGCAAGAATGAAGATTTACAAATTTTCATTCTATAATCAGAACTCTACCTGCTGTACTAAAAGGGACAAAATTCCTAGAAATGCCTATAGAAATAATACCAGTCAGTGAGAAAGAAGACTGTTGTACAACTGCTGACTTTTAAAAGCAAATCTGGGTAAGTTCTTCTTCTGAATTTGTACAGATTTTCTTCAAGATCAAGGGGTGGGGGAATGGCCCACCCCATTACCAAAGTGAATACAGTGATAGCCAAACCAAAAAAAAAAAAAAAAAAAAAACTTGACGCCTAATCAGAACTCAGCTTTAATGCAAAATGTCGTTCAATTTGACTTAACTCTGTTAATCCGGTTTCAGTGTTGGCTTCTAGAGCTGCTAAAGAATCATTTTAATTATAAATAAAATGACTTAGCTGTCATGGTTCCTTGTTTGGTATAAGTGGTAAGTACAAGATTTAAAAATTCTTTATTTGCAAACAGCTGTAAAATAACTAAATTTTCAGACTTAACTGAAAATGAAATTGCGCATTACCAACCTTGGCTATTTTCTTGGCTGTTTTTAATTTCTGCTTCATAATGTGCTTTTGACATATTAAGACCTGTATGCAGTGGCTTTAAGAAATTATTCTCAATCTTCCCAAGTTCTGTCCATAATCCAGTCTGTTTAGAAAAATTGAAAAATTATTTGGGTCAACATTAATTTGTTACGTAGACATGTGCTGAGAGTTGGAGAAATAAAAAATGAGTAAGACTTGCCTTTCAGACTAAGTTACTGTTTGATTATACATTTCTCTACACCTAATTATTTTATAGTGAATACTATTACAGACAAAAACATTGCTTTGGTCAGCATCCTCATTACTGTACCATTTGGACAGCTCTTGGTTTTAAGAGCTACATGTGAATTTATACATGGGAGTTATTTGAGGACAATCCACATGGTCTGAATCATTGCTCCTTCCTCTTGTAAGCCATCCTCATAATGACTGCCTTATGTCACTTCAACTCTTGATCTTTCCATTGACGTCCCCTATCACAGTTCTACTAAAAGATTATTTTCACATTGTTAAACCTAGAGGACCTTAAACTACACTATAATAGTTAAAAATAGAGATTTCTGTGATTTAGAGGGTTAGATTGAAAAGACTTGGGGCTGACCCTGGGAAATTTAAAAAACAACAAAAATTTAACTAGGAACACATGTTAATGCCAACGAGAAACAATTTCTAATTAAAAATTCTAAAAATTCAGTTGTATCTCTATTGGATAATACAAATCTCAAATGTCTTTATTAGGACCTTAGCTGTTTTTAATAGCAAATATTTAATGTACAGTCCATAATCATAAAACCTTCAAGGTAATTAAGACACATGCCAAAATTAGGCTAAAGAAAATTTGTTGCACATTCTGTTCAGCATAATTCCACAAATCTTTTGTATAATGAACAACTGTTACATTTTTAGAAGCATGTAGGAGTGAACCAACTGGAAATAAGAATATTTTCCCTGACATTAAGATTACTAGATCTTTCTGAAAAACACTAAAGAAAATAATTTTAAGAATTGTCATATCTAGAAAATAACTTGAGGTTTAAAAAATGTTAGTAAGGATTAAAAAATTTAACTGTTCAAAAAGTCTGCTTTAAATTTCATACCCAAGAAGACGCACTGATAGAACAATCCTGAAATCGTTTCAATTAGAACTGAAACGTTTAGAAAGCTTTAGAAAGCTTAATTATAATTTCAAAATTCACTATAATCTGTCTCAGAAAAGACTAGGAAGAACTGTGCTCTAGTGATAGTTACTGCCAGAACAGACTTTGCAAAAGATGTAACATCATAATTAAATCAAAAATAAATTAAGGTACAGTCACCCTCTCCCCCATTTCTCCTATGTAGGTTGTAACATTGCAGGATTCCTATCAGTTTTAATTACTAAAGAACAGATCACCTAAGGTCATTTGACTCTATACCTAACACAAGGGTTATGTTTTAAGTTTGGAGAGACAAATGAAAATCCAAATATGAACTATACAGTATATCTATATATGCTGTTTCATGTTTATAATTTTTTCTTATGTGAGAAACAAGTTTGCATACATTAATTCACTTTTAAACATTTCTGATGATTATGGACTTTATAATCAAATAGTTTCTTTTGACCCTACTTTCACTTTATGTACTATAATCACATTTATTAAAGGGGAAAAATGACCAAGCAAGAAGATGGGACTGAATAGGAAAAGATAGTAGAGAAAGGCATATGGTCATTGAATCAGCCAAATAGAGAACACTAGGGATAAAAACAAAATTGATTTTATCAGCAGAAATGGAGGCTCAAGAACAGCTATGTGAAACTGGGGTGTGGTTCAAAGTACCTATAAACTTAGGCAAAGAAAAAGATCATGAAATAGGACGAGGGAAACAGCTTATGGAAGGTTAAGTGAATTGACAATAACCCAAATAACAGGAAATGAAATGGATTATTATGAATCATGGTTTTATATTTGAACGATTCTTAATTTTCCTAAACACCTCTGATTGCTTTTAAGCTTTTTATTTTACTAGTTACCTTCTCAGCACCTTTAACTGGTAAAAAATAGGTACCGGTAGGTGTCCTTTTGTATAAAACAACCCACAATTCAGCATTACCATAGTGTCACTTTGTTCTCCTTTATTCAATATTTGAAATACTCAGAAGCTGTCATTTTTGATTAATTAAAGTAGATTTGCCTCTCGCTTATATACATGACCTACTGTAATTGCACTTGGGAGAAATACTTCCAAAATGAACAGAATCTTAAATTGCCTTAAGATACCAGCTTGCCATCTCAAACTAGGTTTTCTGTTAATTTCTCTTGTGTAATTATGGTAACTTGCATGGCAACAATTTGGAATATTTGATTCCTAAGAAAATTTTGTTAAAACTGCTGAATAAGACAGACAACTCTAAGCTCATTATAATATTCTTTTCTTCACTTGACAATGTCCAAGTCAAATACAATTGAGGTATTATTTGTGGCCATCATGGCAGAACTGCACAATACAAAATTGTTGTCTCCCCTCTCCAGGCAGAAGTTCATTTGCTGCCCCTGTAGTATACTGTGCTGCATACCTAACAAATCTAGTAATTTTTTTCCTGTTAGGTAAATGAAATCATCTCTAGAAATGGTCTTTGTGAATACTGAAAAATTAAATTAATGGACAGAGGCATCTACTAATTTCACTCATAAATGGAACATCTAACAGTTAACTAGAGGGACACTACAATGAGAGAGACCCATGGCTTGGGATAAAACTCTAGTGCCCACTGGGTGTTGGAGACTTGACTTCAAAAAGGGAAGGAATGAATATGTAATAGGGACATGTCAAAGTGAAAAGTTCCTGCATAAAAAAACCCCACAAAATGACACCCTGTATCGAGTGATGAGAAATGTCTGTTGTACATCCTATAATGAGCTGATATCAAATATTAAAAACCCATACACTCAATAAAAAGAAACACAATTAAAATGGGCAGAGGAGCTAAACAGGCACTATCAAAAGGCATACAGATGGTGAACAGGTTGCATAAAAAAATGCTCAACTGACTAGGGAAATGTAAACCAAAACCATGATGAGATACCACTCTATACCTCCAGAATGGCCCCTTATCAAAAGCACCAGAAACAAGTACTGACCAGAGAGTGTGGAGAAAAAGGAACCTTCAATTTTGGTGAAGATTGTAGGGTCCTGCCCATACCCTTATGGGATGCAGTATGGAGAACTCTCAAATATTAAAAATAGATTTGCCATATGGCATAATACCTGTATTTATTCCTAACAAGGTAATAATTCTAACTTCTAGGGAACTATGCAACTAAAAATCACTAAAGGGAGATGGCACTCCTCTGTTCACTGCCATAGTATTTATAATAGCCAAATTATAAACCCAAACTAAGCACCCAACAACAGATGAATAAAGTTGTGTACATACACACAATGAAATAATACCCACCTGCATAAAAAGATAAAACCTTGCCATTTGCAACAATACAGATAGAACTGGAATTACGATAAGCATAAGTCAGGAGGAGAAAGACAAATATTGGGTAATTTCACTCATATGAGCTATAAAAAACAGACAAAACTAAATAAAAATCCCAGAAATATGATGACACAATTGAGGTTACCAGAGGGGAAGGATAGAGGTGTGGTCCATAGAGAAAAGGAGGACAAGTGTACCTTGATGAAAGACTGGGTGTTTTGGTGGTAGGCATGGTGTAATGCACACCTGAAGAGAAACCTATACCCCTAAATCATGTACAGGGCCGTAAAGCAATATTATCTCAACAGAAAACAATCACCTAAAAACACTTGAAACAAAACCCTCCAAAACAACTCATCTTTCTGAAGTCTCAGAACCTTTCTGAAGTCTCAGAACCTTCACCACTACTGAATTTTCCCTAATCTTTTTAGTTCAATTTTTATCACAAACTCTGTTGAGTCAGTTCAGTCTGAATATTGCCTGGAATTCTAACTATCTCTAACACTCATGAGATGCGTGCCTTCTGAGAGTTAAAGACCCTTTGTCTATTATCTATGAAATGTTAAAACTGAGGATTACTTATAGTATTGTTAAGAACAAAAGATGTAACACTTGGCCAGAAAAGCAATTGTTCTTGGCAGAGGTGAGAATGGTGATTAGGTAAGAACTGACTAGGAAAGGACAAAGATAAATTCTTGTGATAGACATACTTTATATATGATAGGAATTATATATTTATTAAAACTTAGTAAATGTATCCTAAACTGTGCTTTTCATATTATGTAAACTTTATCACAGAGGAAAACTATAGACAGATATTTTACTTTACTTAGTGAAGTATATACTGAGATACTTAAAAGTATCCTGATGTTTGCAGTTTACTCTGAAATGCATAAAAAAAAAAATAAGTGAACAGAGGATCAAAGAATGGGTAACTGTTAAGAGTAATATATTAATGGAAGAATCTAGGTAGCAGGTGAATAAGTGATCACTAAAAATTCCTTCAATTTGGAAAACCAAAATTTTGCATTGACACAATTTTCATATGTATGAAAGAAAATTTGTGTGTTTAAAATATTTCACAGCAAAATGTGGGGAAGTAAGCAATCATCAATAGTGGCAAATAATTTTTTTTGACTAAAGATGAATGAACACTAATCATTCAATCAACTAGACTAGTCCACAAGGAAGGAAACTATGACTTTTCCCATGTGTTTTTTTGTTTCAAATAATGATTTACTTAAAACCCTTTTAATATACAAATCTATTTCTTTCATTTATTTTAATACTTTCTGGGGAAAAACCCCCAACAGATTCAGGTAATTACAGTTGAAAACATGATACGGAGAGAGCAACTATTAGAATAGAGTAGGTAGAAAGAGAAAAGACAAAGAAATATAATTTTACTTATGACAAGTCTTCCACAAAGTTTATTTATTGAATATCTCTAATGATACACTATTAAAACAAATAAATCCAACCTACACATTACCCAGAAGGTGCTGTTAGCAAACTGTTTCAGTATTGAAAAATACTGAATTTGAAAAATACTCAATTTGATGAGGCAACAGCAAAATAGAAGATGATTACACTTTTTATAATTCATCTTTAAATCATGAGTAACAGTTGGGAGGCAACTAAGACACCCAAATATATGTTGAGCTCCAAAAGGCTAGTAACTTTGGCCCTGAAGTTCATCTACCAAAGTCTAGAACACAAATAGCAAGAGAGCACAAGCATAAGGTAAGTATGAAAGGGAAAGATGCTAGCTGTGGAATGGTAAGAGCTCTGAGAACTTCAGGTCTCATAACAATTACTACCACTTCAGTTTCTGTAGATGAGTAAGATAGTCATTAAGTAGGTATTGATAAGAAAACCTGAAACAGTCCTCATGCATTTTGAATATAGTTTCTTTTACAAAAAAAAAAAATCACTTACTTGATTGTCATTTTCATTATCTTTTATAATCAAATATCTCAATAAATTTAATGAAGCCATTATCCTGTTAATTAAAAATATATAAATTGTTACAGTACACCTTTTTATTACCAAAAGCTATTTCAATAAATACAGACAAGTTAAACATTGGGTATACTTTTACAATTATATGTCAATTGAAACTGTTCTCTTTGACATATACCTAAGTAGCAGTAATAAAACTTGTTTTGTATTTAAGTTCACAAAATTATTGTTCTCATTTTCTCAAGGGAGAAACTTTAATATTTGAGAGTGTATCATCTCTTGTTTTCTGAATTTTAAGATTGTTATATCATTTCAAAATATCATTCTAGTATACTGAAATCATTGTCTAAGAAAAAATGATGTCCTGGAAAACAAAACCCAAACATGTATGCTTTTCATTATATGTGATACACAAGACTCTTAGATTTTAGTCATCAATGTATGCAAAATTCTGGGCTATACTGGGATGTCAAAGATACAAAATCATACTGTTATCCTACTTCTGGAAAGAATTTTTTTGTTTGTTTTTACAAAGTAATCACTTAAATATGAAAATGGTTATGCAATTTTATAAATTAACTACATCATAAAATAATAGGAAAGTGTTTTATTAGTTTAGGTTCCTTGAGCAGAGATCTCTCATTTCATTTTGAATTTATTATGTGAATTTTAGCAATAGTCATCTCACCTATCTGAGTTTTGCAGTAGATCTGTTTCAGCACCCTCTGGGAGAAAGAGTACCAAATCTAAAAGGGAAATCAACTGTGGTCCTGTAAACCATTTGTTGTTATATGTTCTCTGAAAAGCAAATGAAAAGTTTGGTTCCATGTGTTTTTCTACTACAACGGTATGTGTCACACATTTTATATACATTTTAATTTTCATTCATTCACACTAAAACTAATTGCAGTCTGAGAACACTCATGTATTCATTCACTCTCCCTCTTCTATATGAAGTTTCTGAGTATTCACAGATCAAAGTTTCCATTAACATTTTAAAAGTATAGAGCAAAAACAAAAGAAGTCATATAGCTCGAAGAATTAAAATCTGCAGTAAACAAACTTTCAAAACTCAAGTTTTGTTTTTTTAAAGAAATGGGTGAAAATAATAACACAAAAAAGTCCATATGACAAAAATCTGCATATCTGTATTCAAAAAATATACCTTACAAAATAAATTGATAACTGAGCTATGTTCTTACCTTTAATGTCATGTCAATTTGATTTTTGATATTTTGAATAATAAAGGCCTCCACACCTGAGTGATTACTTGTATTTAATAAGCACCTTGAAAATAAAATTTCAGTACATTTGAAATTATTCAGGACCACAGTATAATTAAAAATGAAAGCTTTACAATTTCAAATGGGCCTTGTGTTATCTCTAGGATTACAAAATCACACTGAAGACAAATTAGTAAGGTAATCACTTACAGTCATCTGTGATGGCAAATTCTTTTTTAAGTGGATATTCCAACAAGAAGTTTACATTAAACTAAGACTGAATATTTTATGCACATAGTTGTAATAATTTAACATGGCAAGAAGAAGCACTAGTATAATTATTCCCTGTGAGAGCAGTCCCTGTGAGAATAAGTTAATTGCAAAGAAAGGAAATTCAGTATAACATAGCTTAAGGAAAGGAGGTTTCTTGCTAGGGATACTGGTAGATCACAACAGATATATACTATTATTCATGTAATATATAATATATATATGATATATACATATATATTATTGATATTTGATTAACCCTTCTCTACCCATCACGATTGTATTTAGACTTCCAAGTACAAATGAATTATTTACTAAACATACTGAAATATTATACCCTGGAATAATAACATGGCATTAGTTTGGATTTTAATTAGTCACACACTTCACAAATTAGCCATACTTGGTACATACCTGAATAACGTATATTTGCCCTGTGAATCCAATTTGTTAATGTACAGCTGAAGCATAGCTAGACCCTTTTTCCTCTACAATGGAACAAATAACAGTATGATATGAAATGAATAAAGATGCAATTATTCATTAAATTTTCTTAGCTTCAAAACACTTACATACCAATGTCTCAACGGGGCAAAGTGTCATTATTTTGACTAAGCCCTGGAGGGGAGAAAATTAGTTGGAAATTAGATTATTTAGACTGTAAACAACTATATGATCAATAGCGGATACTAAAAATTCAAAAGTAAGCCTAGGAGATTTAAAAGTGAATTTAAATTTTCCTTGAGCCTTTCATTTCACTGTTAAATCTATAAGAATCTAAGAATAATCCATTCTGTGATACTAATAAGTGTTACGAAGTATGAATTTAGAAGTGAATGGTAATTTTTGATTCTGTCTAATAGGCAAGAAAATGAAGTTAAACATATACAATTATAATCCATCCATTAAAAGCAATCAGGCTTAATATACTAACAAGTTATTTCTCCCCTCAAACTTTGTCACATAAAGCCATCATTCTGAAAGTACATTTTCACACTACCACCCTATGTACACATGTTTCACTCACCTCTACCAGAACTGTGCTACATGCAATCCTAACCTTTCCCTTCCACTAAATCTTCTTGGTATACTAGTAACCAGTATACTTTTTAGAAAGTCTAAGTGCTATTTTTGCCATACTTAGCTTTCTTTGGTAACTTATTTTCTACAAATATTTGAAATACATGTTTTTATGTCAACACTAAAGACCTTGCTGGATGACATCTAATAATACAAGGCAAATAGATCATAAAAGGGGAAAGCAATGTCTAGCAGTGAATCAGTACATATCCTGAGGGAATCCTGAGGATGTGAGTTACAAGAAAAGTAAAAACAAAAGCTTCACTTTTCAAGGTCCCTACAGAAACAGTGTTAAATTAAAAAAAAAATTAATTTGAGTTCCTCTATCAATATTCAGGTGTTCAGTATTGCTCATGGCTTCATACTGTACCAAATAAATTCCAGAACACTTCAACCATCAGACAAAGCTCTGTTGGCTTGTGTGGCACTAATTTTCAAAAAAATAGGAAGAAGAAAATGAGAGAAGTTAAAATCAGAAGTTATTCTGATCTTAAGTTCAGAATAGGAAAGGGGCTATTTTCAAGATCAGAATCTGTATTTTATTTACCTGAGGTACGCTAAGAAAACTCTTGATTTCTAAGTAGTGGTGAAGTAAACTGTTGTCTTCTAGTCTCAATAAACCATTCTCCAACAAATCCTACAGATTAAAATATATGCATAAATATGATAACATCAACAGCTCTATTTGTTGACATGTACACTTTATTTACAATGGGTACAAGAAAACCTTACCAATCCTTTGGAGAACACAGATTCTTCTGTTCTGGAAGAAAATATTAAAATTTATCAACATAATTTTATCAACTGCTTAAGAGACAATTTTATGAAAAATGAAAGATTCAAATTGAAGATCTTAGTGAAAATTCTTAATCCACTTTGATCCACCTAGTGACATCCAAATCTGACCAAAGTCAACCCACTCAGCTTATTTCCTGGTATCAAATTAATAGATCTTCAATAGAAAGTGCTAAGTCAGTTATACTTGATACAATACTTCTATTGATAACTCTGTAAAATATTTTCAATTATTTTTATATAAAACAAATGCTTTCTATTTATGATTTCAAAAAAAAATTATAATCAGTATTAACTAAGATCTGTGGCAAAAAGTATCTCAGGCTGCAAGTTTATATTCTAACCATGCAGAGTTAAAAACACTGTTTTATGGCTTATGACTAAAAAATTAAAAATCTCAAAGATATAGAATATGATTCAAATCAACATGTATTCTCATTGTGTAGCAGAAATGAAGTAAAAATGTAAAATCATTACGACATACATAATACGGTAAACTTAGAGTTAATAACTACATGTGCCAGGAGACCCTTGGACATTCCTGCCTTAAAGGCCAGGGCTTTGGACATTAGACATGTTATAAATCTTCCTTCACCGGGGAAGAGATGGGATTGATAAACTGTCACTAGTGTCCCTAGTGGATGGTATTAATATCCCCTGATCTCAAGGGATAATTTAGACACTGTAAGAAAACAAAACATTAAGTTTTGTAAAATTCTTAAATATCTGCCTGAAAAAGTATGCATACTTGTTACTTTGTGATTTTTTTAAAAAGACCCTTGCTTCTAGGCATCTCAAACAAGGAAAGTCTTAAAAATATATCAATGTTAATACACTAAGTTTTAACAGGTAGAGGCAGGTCACCTTTTTCCTTTGGATGCAGTTCAGCTTGTACCCATGAAATTCTATTAACATGATGAATTTCTATTAACAACCATTCCTCTTTAAATCAAGGAGGCAGCCATGGGATAGAGTTGTTTTAATTTACTAAATTTTGAGAAAGGGGAGAAACATGACTGAAAATCTCCTTGTATGATATTTTAATATTATCTTGGAATTAAAAGTAAAGGTTTTTGTTATAAAACCTATTTGATGGATTCCTGTCTCTTATGAATATTTGCTTCACTGTTTTATGTAATAACCAATTAATAATTTGGGCCTGGCAAAGAGAAGGTAGTTTCTCCCAATTTTGACAGATTATTTTAATATTACTACTTAATGCTAAAATGTGATCTAAATGTAAATGATCTTACCTTTGCAAAAAGACTTCAATATGTCCCATATTAAACTGCAAAAGGTACAATGGGCTAAAAGTAGATAAAAAAAAAAATATGTACACATACATATATACCTAGATATACACATATTTTTAGAAAATTTATAAATATAAATACTGATATGGGTTGAATTATATTCCCATTGAAAATAATGTTTGCGTCCCAAGTCCTTAATACCTCAGAATATGACCTTATTTGGAGACAGGGTCTTTACAGAGGTAATAAAGTTAAAGTGAGGCCATTGGTGTGAGCCTTAATTCAGTATAACTGGTACCTTTAATAAACAGAGAAGTTTGAACAGAGACATGCAAACAGGGAAAACATCAGTTGAAGAAAAAAGTGCAGATATTGGAGTGATGCATTTACAAGCCTAGGAACATCAAAAATTGCCAATATGTCACCAGAAGCTATGGGAGAGGTATGAAACAGATTATCCCTCACAGCTCTCAAAAGGAACCAATTCTGCTCACACTAGATCTTGGATTTCTAACCTCCAAAACCATGAGAAGCCAGATTTCTGTTATTTTAAGCTATTCAATTTTGGGGCATTTTTTTCAGCAGCGCTAGAAAACTAATGCACACACTTAAGTCATTTTGGTAGCAGAGTGTGATTCAAGTGTAAGCTTTTGGGATCAGAGAACAATGTTCAAAAACTACCAGCCGAACAATTCGGTGTATGATCTTGGATGGTATCTTAATTTTTCTAAGCTTGCTTTCAATCTGTAAGATAATGCTTTATTTCACAGGGTTATATAAAATTGGACAATGCACATAAAGTTATCAATAGTGCTTGACACATGGTAAACATGTAAGCGGTAGCCATTATTGAAATACTTAAACATTTTCTAGAAATATTTATAAATAAAAGACAACATAAACACAAAAATTTACCCAAGGTCTGCAAGACAAATGCAGAACTTTTAACAAGAACCTGACATTCTAGATGGGCGTCATATTATAAAATTATGTATTAACTTTGATAAATTATATGGGAATGGAAGTGAAAGTAATGATAGTAGGAGGATTCAACCTAAATTGTGTGAAGAGAGGCTTTCCTCAAAAGTGACATGGAAAAATAAAGACGGCTCGAAGCATATCCAGAGGCCCTAGTGCAGGAAGATTTGCAGCACATCTGAACAAAAAACCAAAAGGTCTGTGTTACTGGATACAGTAAATGAAGAGCAGTAGGAGAGGTAAGACAGTCAAGCAGGGGACAGATAGTACAGAAACTTGACTCTCCTGTGAAAGCACTTAGTTTTTTTCTCTTAGAGCAGTAAGAAGCTACTGAGGGTCTTTCCATACGGGACTATGCTTATAGCTTTCACTTTCTAGTGTGTTGAGGGTGAGCTGAAAAAGGAATGAAAATAGATATGTTACTATTTACTTAGGATTATCATATCACCCAGTGAGAATATGGTAATTTGATGTTAATTTACACCACTCATGGGTAACTGGCCAGTTCTGGCCCTTCTAGTTCAGGGTGGACCCAAGAGTGTCTAACAAAGCCTAGTTTAACTCTTTCTGATCCTAGTCCCCATCAATCCCTTATGTCTATTTCAATACCCTACTCTACCATGTTTTTCACTATCTGACTACTTACTATTGGCTAACAGATTTTAGGCAGTATAACTTAGATTAAAAATATTTTGCTTATATTTAAACTATATTAGTACATTAATAAACATATGCTGGACATCAGTTTGACAAAATTCCTTTTAGAATACATGAATAAACCAAACACTAACTCCTACCTTAAGACCATTGGAAGCTGATCAATACTGATGCCCTGTACAAATATTAGATACGCCAGAGAAGCCATAGAGTCTGCTAATTGTTTATCTTCTTCTTCCTCAAATTCAAGATAATTCCAAGTTTTCTTTTTCCTTCCATGATTAAAAATCATTTTGGATAAAGGGTGTCCAATTGCTGATAAAAATCCCTGTGAAATGGATAAAAAAGGAAGCTATAGCAGACTCTAGTGTGGCTCAATCTAGGAATGATCCTCCACACACCACTGACACCTAGAACAGACTGGGCAGAAGAACACTGGTCAGTAGCAACAGAATTTGAGGAGATGGTGCTGGTATTTCAGGTCATACGGGCTCTTGTAAGAAAAGTGTTCCTGCTTGAGTGGACACGGCTACTGAAAGAGACTGGTAACACTGGGTCTCTCCTACGCCTTTCCCATTTCTACTTGTAGTACAGTAGAAAGCACTGACCTTCAGAATCCAAAGGATGAGTTCAGTTTTGGGCTCTACCACTTACTAGCTGTGAGACACTGGATGAGTTCTATGTAACCCATCTAAGCTTCAGTTTATATAAAAAAAATGACATAGTATTTAAATACTTATTGAGATGGTCCACCAAAAAAAAGTGTAAGAAAGTTAAGGTCATCACAAACACCATAAAACATCAAAAGGGAATAACAATAACACTGACTCAGAATAAATACAGAAATCGCACACATTTACTCATTTATGCAATAAGTAATTGTGCTCCAAGCACTGGGTCTAACATTGTAGGGAATTATAAAGTCTAATAACACTTTTCCAAACTTCAGGGAGGCGTTAAATCTGCTGGTCCCAGATGGCTTCATTAGTTATCTCAGAACACAAAAAGGAACCATGGAAAATCATCCTCACTCACAAGAGACTGCTATTCAGTTACCTATCACTAAATATATACTGCAGTGCTGAAGTTTTATATTCTTGTTATAAGACAAAAGTTTAATGTGCTCAGATTTTAAATATCCTCTTTATCACAAAGCTCCATTTCAGCCGGGCACGGTGGCTCGTGCTTGTAAGCTTCAGCCTATGAAGCGGCAGGGGCTAGGGATCGTGGTTCGAGTCCCGCCTGGGGCCCGTAGTGAGACCTAGTTCCAAAAAATAGCTGGGTGTGGTGGTGCATGCCTGTAATCCCAGCTACCTGGGAAGCTGAGGCTGGGGATTGCTTGAGTCTGTGGTACCCTGGGCAACAAGAGCCTGCGGTTCCATGGGCAAAAACAGCAAGACCCAGTTTCCAAAAAAAAAAAAAAAAAAAAAAAAAAAACAAAGCTCCATTTCTTCATTCAGTCAATACTACATGTATTTTTTTTTCCACATTAAGGTTTGCCAATTTATTTATATACTCCTTTTTATTGAATTACTAGAGTAATAATAGACATCTGCTTTTTTATGGTTCCATATACTGCCAGGGAACTAGATGCATTCTTTGCCTCTATTTAGCCATGAGTGTTCTCAACATAATTTTTGTAAAATTATGGTAACACTGTCTTATATTACATGATTCAAAGTTACAGGTCACACTCTTCAGAAGCATGTCACAACACTACACATATCACAAGGCACCCATAGTTTTTCACCAAAGTCCATTGGTCTCCTAATCCCCAACAACCCCCTACCCCAAAATGCTCAAGTTTACACTCACACATTAAGCGTATGGTTCTATCTACTCTGTTGTTTCTCTGTATTTTACATGAGTGAAATCATTTGGGTTTTAAAAATCACCATTGTAGCCGGGCACGGTGGCTTGTGCCTGTAAGCTTCAGCCTATGAAGCGGTCAGGGCTAGGGATCGCGGTTTGAGTCCCACCAGAGGCATGAAGTGAGACCTAGTTCCAAAAAAAAATATAGCTGGGCATGGTGGCGCTTGCCTATAATCCCAGCTACCTGGGAAGCTGAGGCTGGGAATTGCTTGAGTTTGTGGTACCCCGGGAAACGTAAGCCTGTGGTTCCACGGGCAAAAATAGCGAGACCTAGTCTCAAAATAAAGAAAAAAACCACCATTGTACAGGCCGGGCATGGTAAGTGGCAGGCCGGGGCCAGGGATCATGGTTTGAGTCCCTCCAGGGGCATGTAGTGAGACCTAGTTCCAATAAAAATATAGCTGGGTGCGGTGGTACGCACCTGTAATCCCAGATACCTGGGAAGCTGAGGCTGGGGATTGCTTGAGTCTGTGGTACCCCGGACAATGTGAGCCTTCGGTTCCATGGGCAAAAATAGCAAGAACTAGTCTCAAAAAAAAAAAAAAAAAAAAGAATATTAAATAAATAAATAAAAATCACCATTGTAACCAGATACTACAGTGCTGCTCTGGACATCCGGGGTCCATGAGCGTGAAAATCGGAACTTCCAATATATAGCCACATATCATCCAGCAATACGCTTAGACCCAGGACACACCTGTCTCTCTACAATGCCCTTTCAGTCATGTTCCAAGGATGGAGTACTTGTGACATTCAAGCAGTTCCATACCAAAAGAACTAGAGCCCCAGGAGGAATGGTTGAGATCATCAACCTCAACACATTTACCTTAACTTTTCTGCACAGAACAAAAGGTAACTGTCTCACTTATCTACTATCTTGACTTCAACTCTCCATTGCTTTGTGCGTCCTGTTTCTAATGACCCTTCCACTGAGATCTCAGAACCTCTTCTACACACTCAAACTCTTCGTTGAATGTTTGCTCTTGCTCACTTCTAAATCTGACCTGATTTCTGGTGGGCACTGCACATCCTTTCATACTTCTTACACTGCACAGTCAGGAAGGCAGCAGTGGGGGGAGGATAGCATGGAGCAAGGTTTAGAATTATCCCGACCCTTCCTGCACTTTCAAGCAAAAGCATGTCTTCCTCTGGGGCAGATGCCATACTGCTCTTTATATCTCATCAGTCATGCTGACTTCCTGGTCATTTCAGCACATTAGGTACCTTCTCCCCAGCTTTTTCTCTACTCAACTGCTGCTTTGATATTGCAAAAGCTGAGTGTTCATATAAACATAACGCTTCTAGTAAGTTACTTTCATGCTTGATTTCCAAATTCTTATAACCTTAACTTCTAATCCATTTCTGCACCTAATCCCATTCTCGGGGAACATTTCCATATTAGATAAACTCCAATCTCATTTTCTGACCACAACTTCTTAACCCATTTCTCCTACTAATGTGCTTTTCTGACCTTCCGGTCCTGTGTTCTTTCATTTTAATCTGTTTGTACCTTTCTATCTCCCTTTTCCAATCAGTTAACAAATTAGTCACTGAAACTATCTGTGACATATAATTTTCTCTAGCTTCACTTATCCAATAAAATGTTGGGAAACAGCTACAACCTACCTTCTCTACTTTTACATCCAAGCAGTTGAGTACTACTAGAGAAAAAGCACACAAAAATACAGATGGTTCTCACTGTATTTGTGTCTCTGACCATAGGTAAGTACTTAACACTATGTTTCCACACATCTTTCCTTTCCCCTCAGCATTTCAAACTTTACCTGTAGCCCTCATTCAATCCTCATTTCTACTCACCTACTCATTCTTAAAGGGTCTCCTTCACCTAGAACTTGAGTTCATTATAATATCCCATTCTTGCTATAAATTACTTGTAAATTGGTTCTCACCTCCTCTTCTTCAGATGTTCTTGATCCTATGCCCAGCTGTCTGCTCTCCAGTCACATGGTATCAGTTAAACCATAACACTTTTCTCCCCTCTAATGATTTTCGTCCCTTCAACCAATAGCTTCCCCATTTGCTCTCCATTGCCTTCCTAACCTAAACCCCTGTTTTCTAGCCCTCCTTACGCAAACTCTTTTTTAAAGAATAGCTATACTATTCATCTCTTTTTCCTTATGTTCCTTTATCCACTCCACTGATTTTTGCCTCCAATACTGCTTTCAAACAGTTATTGCTAAGATTATCAACACCATCTTATTTACTAAATCCAAGAAATGCTTTCAAACTCTTACAGGCTCTTTCTGCTACATTTAAGTTCTAATCACTTTTTTCTTCCTGAAACTCTATTACCCCTGTTTCTATCATCACTTCAACTCTTCCTACCTAGTTTCTCTGGTGGGCCCATCTCAAGGGTGAGCATTATGCCGAATTCAGTCCTGAGTCCTTTTCTCTTGTCAGGCTGATCTATTTCTTTAAGTGGATCTAGTCACCTCTATTCATCAAAATTTGTCCCTTAAAAATCTGTCCAGAGTATTAAATATATATTAAGACATTGTTAATTTTGCTAGGCACTATAATGGCACTGTGGCTTCTTTTTAAAAAAATCCTTATCAATTAGAAAATCACACCTCAGACTTAGGGATTAAATGCTATGTCTAGAATTTGCAATAAAATAGCATACTCTTGCTATAAAACTTTGGGCAAAGTGCGGGTAATTATAAAAGCTGGAGGTACATGGAGGTGTGTTTTGTTCTACTTGTCGGTTTAAAAATTTCTATCATTCAATTTACTTTTTTCTCTCCCCCCCATCATTCATTTTAAAACACAGAACTCCCTACTCTGTTTCTATCTAGATTACTGTTGACATCTTTACCTGCCCAGTTACCCAAGTGAAAAACCTCATCCATACCTCAACCTCTTTACTTCTTCCAGATCCAACCAGTGGCCAAATCTTCCCAGTCTATCCACTATAAATTTCTCAAGCAAGCTCTTTCTTCTTAACCTATACCATCATTTCTATACTTAGGTTCCCTTTTATACTTAACTCCCAAAAGACATCCTTCCAATCTTATACCAGTTAAATTCATTCTTCCTTAAAGTTGTGAATCTAAACATTTGATTACATCACTCCTAGGCTTAAAATCCTTTAACCTTCCAATGTTCATAGCTGTCATCTCAAAATAGAGAACACCAATCATACTCTAGTATGAGTTAACATGGAGAGGTTCCAGACTGTCCTGTTCCTGGGAAAATTTCTCCCCATCCTCTTCATTAATCACAGACTCATCACCCCATTATGTATTAATCCCATTATGTATTCCTATACATATCAGTCTTCAGGTTATCTCTTATCCTCACAATCAATCCCCTACAGTTCTGGCACCTCCTCTTTTAATTCCTTCTCTTACATCACCTCAATTTTCAGACACCCTTCAATTGTGGCCTGTGGAACTGTCATCAGCAAAATCCACTTCGTCTCATCTATGCTGTTCTGAATGAAATCTGGTTCTCATTGAATACTGTCTTCTCTACAGCCCTCTCAAAAGGTTGCCACTATTTATCTTCCCACTGTACCAATGAGCTTGGAAGTAAAACAAACGACCTATCTGTGCAGGGCATGTTACATAATTATGATAGTTTCATTTATAGTATCTATTAGACACCGTAAGAGACAAACTAATATTAAAATAGAAAACATAACAATATATGGTAATAAGTTATATGAAAGTAGTCACTCTCAAAATACCTTTTTGTATGCAATATTTTCAGACTATGGTTGATAGAAGCTAACAGAAAACAAAACCTATGGATACATAAACCGCTGTGTTCTCCTTGCTACTTCTACACCATTCTTCCTTCTCTCTCTTAAAATCTCTGATCTTTAAAACTCATGTGATTTCACCAACACTACCCCTACTTGGCTGCAGTTGCTAATAGATCACCCTAAGATCATCCATTAATTTCTAACATTACTCATCATAATTCTGGGTGATGTAAATGCACAACTGAATGCCTTTTAACACCCTAGACTCCAATTACTTCACCATGTCTAGTCCAGTGACTGTGGAGCTCCCTCTCTTAAAAGGCTCATTCCCCTGATCAAACTCAAAACACTATTATCAGTTACTGTAACCTTTCCATATTAGTATTTCAAGCATCCTATCTTTTAACCTATGATCCTTCCAGCTCATTCTTTTAGTAATCTGTCGAACATACCTGGACCTATAATCTAGAGATTCCTTCATCTTTTCACTGTTCTAACTTCTTTCCTTACTCAGCTTAAATTCCACTGTTCCTCATTAGTCCACCCCTTGCATGTTAATCACCCTGTTCCTTCGGCTTTATAGAATTCACTGAGTTCTCAAAATTCCAACCTAATTAAACCCAATGTTCTCTTAGCCAGAGTCTGCATTCATTCAGCAGAGTAAATATAGCTGAAGAAAATCCAGTTACTATGGCAGATCTGAGTTGAAATTCATGCCTTTCAAATTCAAGTACTTGATTTTTCTTTCAGATATAAAATCCCTAATATAGAACCCTACTTTAGATTATCTTTTTAAGCTGAAGTACCACTAAAGAGGGCTTCACACTTCTTCAAACGTTATGGCACACCACATCATGCCCCCTATCAGTGTGCTACTACTTCCTCACCAACATCCAACTAAACCCCTCCCCCATTCCTCTCTCAAAATACTCTTGATGCATAAAGCTAAACTGTTTCTGAAATAATATTCACATTATCACCGGATTTATTTAAAAAATAATTCTTGAATATATTTATCATGAGTCTTAAAAGGATAGTCATTTTGGCACAGAAATTCTACTTCTATAAATTTATTTCAAGGATATAAAGAAATGGCAGAGATCTAGTCAAAAAGATACTTACCAAAGAGTTCAAAAAAAAAAGTCAGTTGTTTTATATAATAATGGAAAACTGGAAAATATATTGTTTTGAATTATATGGCTATATGGTGCAGGTTAAATACATTGTTAAGTTCATACCATGTAATACTATTAAAGCCAACAGAAAAAGGCCAGGCACGGTGGCTTGTGCCGGTAAGCTTCAGCCTATGAAGTGGCTGGGGCTAGGGATCACGGTTCAAGTCCCACCTGGGGCCCATAGCGAGACCTAATTCCAAAAAAATAGCTGGGCGTGGTGGCATGCGCCTGTAATCCCAGCTACCTGAGAAGCTGAGGCTGGGGATTGCTTGAGCCTGTGGTACCCCAGGCAACGAGAGCCTGTGGTTCCACGGGCAAAAATAGCGAGACCTAATCTCAAAAAAAAAAAAAAAAAAAAAAAGCCAATAGAAAAACATTCATAATACTAAAAGCAAGTAGATCACAGAAGAATACATACAGAATTATATATGCTTTTATTTATTTATGATTATATAAGCAAAGAATCTGCAGTGTTAATATTTTGTATTTGGGTAATAAAATTATTGCTATTTTCCATCTTTCATTTATCAGTGTTCTATAAAAATGCACACTACTCTAGTAGTAAGTGTATCAATTTACATGTCCATTGCAGTACAAGAGAATACAACAGGATAACATTTCAATTATAGCAGAAAAATCACAAATACTTACTATTATTTCAGACGCAAAACACCTTAAAGGATCAGTATCAGCTTCTTCAGACTGGTCAAGGAATTGTGCTGTCAGCAAAGGACATTTCAAGCTTTTCAAACAACTATGGCATAAGAAATGCATATCAATGAATGTATAGTGATACATTCACTATAAAATATAAAATATAAAGTATAAAATATCTAGCAGTTCTACAAATATACAAGTGATTTGTAACACAAATCACCCAATGGCCTGTAAAATAGGTGATGTAAGAATCTTTCTTACTAATAATTGGGACAGCATGAGAACAACTTTAGAGACTCAATGTGGTGAGTTCATTTCCATGTCTGCTCACTATGAAGGGATAATGAATGTTTGTCTGAAGACCCGTGCTAGTCTGATGTTTTCCATAGTTCAAGGAAAAATTGGAACAATGTAGAATTTTTTTCATAAAGCTATATTCGTTTTAATTCTGTGACTCATTCCAATTTCTTTAGTTAAAATGTCTCCTTTCATGGACTGTTTGATAAATGATACAAAAATTTAACAGCCCAATCTGACAAAAACAGATAGTTAACAGTTTATCTCAAAAATTTTAAGAATAAAACGATTGGTTCATTCAGTTTAGTACACGCAAAAAGAAATATAATGTAAGCCCTTTATACTAATTAAAATTTTTTGTAATCACATTATGAATTTAACAAAAGAAACTAATTTTAACAATTTCTTATCAACTCAATATATGTGAAATACCATTTTAACATGTATCAGTATAAAAATTGAGGTATTTAAAAAAAGTTTTTAAAAAATGTCTTCATAACCCAAGGAGCATTTTATTCTTTTCCTAAACTTTACAATTTGTAACTAGATTTACATTCCCATGACAAGCAAATAAAGCAAAGGAACACAAAGCTATCAATTCATCAGTTACTTGTCTACTGCGAAATGTTCTTAAAAATACTTACAATTTCAGTAACTCATCTTTTAGCTTTTCATTTTCCAGTGAGCTTTCCTTGTCATCAATAACTTCTTCCACAAAAGGCTTAGTGAACTCTATTAAGGCCTTATAACACTCAAAAAGGTCACAATCATCTGTTTCTATCTTTTCTTTGGAGGATGGAACAGGAAGGAGAGAGAGCTGACTCCAAAGTGTAGACAATGCTAATCCAACAGAATATGCTTTGTTGTTAAGAAGTTTCCGAATCACTAAAAGAGACACCAAGTTGTTACCTAAGGTAGCCCTATCAAGTATGCTAAACAGACAAGTCTAGAGAATGTGGAATTATATACATTTTTCCCATATTTTAATAACCTTTGACATATCATTGTTTGATTTTTTTTCCTCTTTCTGCTTTATAAAATAGTGGAGTATCTTACAATCATGATATCTTAAAATCGATGCCAAGGTATGTTTAGAAGAGGTTCTATATATACTAAAGACAGAAACATTTCTTTTCAATTTTAAACTCATAAACTATAAAGCATTACACAAATGTAAAGTAGTATCTTTATATTTTTCCTTTTAGAAGATATGAAATATATTTCAAGTGGGATAAAACCATAATATTCACATTTTCTCTAACCTCTGATTCTGGGTCTTTCTATCAGACTGTGTACTATGTAGGTCTTTAAATGAAAAAGAAGTTTATTCCAAGGAAAAATACTATCTGCCTTAGTTTCCATTACTTGCCAACATTGCCACTCCACTCAGCCATGGAGCCTTTCCCTTCCACACTTGAGTCTATCTTCAGTAATACCTTTGTTATGCCCAACCCCAGTGTCCAAATGCAGAAGCTGAGCAAATACCCTGCCTGGAACAGTTCTTGACCAAAGTAGAGGACTACTACAATGCTGTCTTATTCAGTACTGCAAGTATCACTGAGCAATCCTTTAAATGTTTACATGTTTAAATGTAAATGTTTAAAGGAAATGTTTAAAGGAAAATTCTAGATATAAGCTGTAGATAGGAAGGTTAGGCACAAAATAATAGGTTGTCACAAAATAGCACATGAAAAACACCATAGCTTTCAGCAAAATATTTAACTGAATACTCACTATGAGCCAGCTATTATCATCTTCCTAAGAAGAATTTCTATTGGCATTGCTATTACTAAAAGCAGAGTACTCAATACAGTCCAAAACTTTACTTTGGTATAGCGCTGAAATTTTGTAGTAATGTGAAGGTACTTATAAATATAAGAAACATTTAGATATCAAATATTACCTGTTTGCAATGGCTGAAGCAAAAGAAGAATAATTTGGGATATCTGTTTTCCAGAGGGCTCCTCAATCAGCTCAAGCAAACCCAACAATAATTCCTTTGGATTACATAACTATAAAAATATTCACAATTGAACCTGTTTAATACAAGTTGTATTTAAAGCCACATGATTACTATTTTTTAAAAAGGCATATATTGAGAAAATATTATTTTTGGTCAACAATAAAAAAACCTCATATAATAGTTTTAAAAATACAGTAGTAAAATTTAGACTAAGAGATTATCAAATCACTGTGAAACTAAAAAGCAAGAAGTCAGAGGATCTTAACTAAAGGTAAAATAAGGCAAGGAAGAGCCTGAAAACCAGAGCTGTGGTTTCCTTTGTGCTGCATCTGTTTACTCTGAAGGATGCCTTAGTCTGCAAAGGTTTCCTGCAGGTAAGACCTTTCTATCGCACACTGCCAGGTTATTTTGATAAGTCCAGTCTCTTTCCTACCTCTTGAACAGAAAAATTTTGCAGTCTTCTGACTGTTCCTATCTTATCTCTCTTGCCTGGTTTTTAAGAATGCCTCCATAGTTAAATAACTGATATCTAAATGAAGCTACCTCTTTCTATTTATGTTTATTTGCCCTGATCTCTAAGTAACTTTTTATAATGTCCTCAGAATTTATTTTCATTAATTAAAAGGAATTACCATTCAATCCAGCAATTCTACTTCTGGGGATTTACCCAAAGGATACTAAAACACTAATTCAAAAGGACACCTGTACTCAGATGTTTACTGCAGCACTATGTACACTAGCCACGATATGGAAACAACCCAAATGCCCCAAAACAGACAAATGGATCAGAATGCTGTGGGATATTTATACAATGGAATATTATTCATCAATCAAAAAAGATAAATTTGATGCAGTTGTGATAACATGGATGGACCTAGAAAGAATCATGCTAGCGGAAATAAGCCAGAAAAAGAGAAATACTGGATGAACTCACATATATGCAGGATATAGGGAAATCAAACAAAAAGGACAAATAAAACTTGAAACTAACAAACTGTCAGCAGAATTGAAGCATAGAGCAGGGAGAGGTGGTAAAATCGGGGGCGGGGGGGTGGGCACAAAAGATTAAGATGAGGGTTCACAGATGACAAGGTGATGGGAGAACCTCTGGGTATACTATGATGTAAATATATATATATATATATATGTTTAATCAATTTTTAAAAGTTAAATTAAAAAAACTTTATTCATCCTCCCTTTTTTTTTTTAAAGAGACTAGGTCTTGCTATGCTGCCCGGGGTTGCCTCAAACCTGCAAACTCAAGTGATTCCCAGCCCAGCCTCCCAGGTAGCTGGGATACAGGTGCACACCACCACGCCTGGCTTATTAATCATCACTTTTGATTTATAACCATTAACCTTTTACCAACAGTCTTTTTAAAGTTGTCTGTCACAATCAGTCTCCTTAATATTCTTATTTCCACTGTTCCCACTTGCATTCTAGCTGATTCATAATCTCTAGGTAGGGAACTAACCTTAAAGTCCTATCACATTTTCTAGTTTTAACATTGAGAGATCACTGTCCTGATCTCTTTCTCCCTAAATCTCAAATTCCATTGTCAAGACAATGAGTCACTTGTTAAAAATAGCACTTTTTCACAGATTGAGAGGGAGGGGGTAAAATCGGGGAAGGGATGGGTACAAGAGATTAAGTTGGTTCACGGGTGATAGGTGGTAGGAGAATCTCCGGGTAGACAATGATGTAAAATGTGTAGTCAATTAAAAAAATAAATTAAATTAAATAGAGGCTATTAAGTCTCTTTTTTGGAGATTTTTGACTCAGTGGGTTTGAGATGAGCCTAGATAAATTTTTTATCAAAAAATCTGGGGAAAGTTGCCAGGCACGGTGACTCGTGCCTGTAATTTCAGCCTATGAAGCAGCTGGGGCTAGGGATCACGGTTTGAGTCCTGCTTGGGGCAAAAACAGACCTCGTCCCAAAAAATAGCTGAGCGTGGTGGACTGTGCCTATAATCCCAGCTACCTGGGAAGTTGAGGCTGGTGATTTCTTGAGTCCGTGGTACCCCGAGCAATGTGAGCCTGCGATTCCACAGGGAAAAATAGCGAGACCTAGTCCCCCCCAAAATAAAATAAAATATGGGGAAAGTGAAATGAAACTGACTATCCAATCAATAATTTTTTCTCCAAAAAATTCCTACCTGAAAGCTTTCTCAAAATCAAACGTTAGTGCTTGTTCAAAAATAAGTATTCAAAATTAATAGGAAATTATAAAATACTGCTGTGTATTAAGGCAGAGAACCCTAGTTTTGTTTACTTACCTTCACCAACAAATCAAGCATCAGAGAATAATGTTTTCTTTTGTCATCTTCCTTATTCCACAAAAGACATCGAACAACAGGACCCACAAGATTCCAGCCCATATTCTTGATGATGATCTGAAAAGACATTTTCAAAATAAAGCAAATTCTGCCCTCTACAGGATCCTCACAGTAAGTTCTCCGAACCTGGAAGAGCTTAAAATTTCCTCTGAAAAAGATGAGGCAAGAGAGGCCTATGACATCTCATCATAGACTTCCTGTGTTGGCTACTGACAGATTTTAAGTTTTTAATATCAAGTTGCCAAAGAAAGGCAACTTCAACTCACCAATATTTAATAGCATTTATATCTCAGTGGCAGAAATAAAGGGACATATACACAAAAAAGGGACAAATCAGGTAAGATCTCTAGAATCCTCAGCTAACATTCTAGGTCAATTTGTGAAAACAACAAAAAAAACCCAAAACAAAAAACAACTCACACACATATAGGAAGAACACAGATAAGTACACTGCTCCCTCCACAGCCTCATCTCATAAAGGAATAATACTCAAGGTATAGTAAAACGCAGGAACTCCTTCAATAATGTCATTAAAGTTTTTAATGAGGAAGAACAATGCCAGCTGACATTATCTGAGGAGTTGGTTTGTTGGAGATAAAAAATTAGGATATGTGAATACATGATTCACACACAAAAAATGAAATACTATCTCTTTACATCTTTGCTCATTTATCAACTGGACGTTTTAGTGCTTTTTTTATCAATCTGAATGAGTCCCTTATTTGTAACAAATAAGTTGGGGTTTTTTTGGTTGTCCTTATTCTTTACATAGTAAAACACATGCTTTTTTCCCTTTAGTTCCTTTCTTACCACTTTTAACTCTAAAATGGATTGCTCCCTTTCAAGATTTGTAAACATTTATTTAAATTAAAAAATACACATTCCACCTCCTTTTTACTCAGTAGGATTTACGCTAGACTGCCTGTTTCATGGTTTAATAGTCAATTAGAGTTCTAAAAAACAAAAACCAAAATGTTTGTTGGTAACATGGCATAAAACTATTATATTATGGTAACATGGCTTAAACTATTATTAAAAAAAAAACAAAACCCTGATTTATACCTGATGATAGTTTAATTGATCTGTCCTGAATATTTAGTACTATCTATTTTGCCTAACACACTCTTCTCCCAGATAGTCCCATAGTTTATTTCACTTTAAATCTCTGCAACTTCACCCAACAAGGTTCATCCTCCAGCCATGTTTTACTTTTTTCCATAGTATGTATCTAATATACTCTGATTTACCACACACATCTTCATTCGAGTTTAAGATCCAGGACTGGCATGTTGGTGCATGCCTGTGGTGGTAGCCTAGGAGCCACGGCCAGGGCCAGGGATTGCAGTTCTAGTCCTGCTGGGGTAATATAGCGAGACCTAGTTCCAAAAAAATAGTTGGGCATGGTGGCGTGTGCCTATAATCCCAGCTGCCTGGGAAGTTGAGGCTGGGGATTGCTTGAGTCTGTGGTACCCTGGACAACATAAGCCTGCGGTTCCACAGGCAAAAATAGCAAGACCTAGTCTTTAAAAAGGGCCGGGCATGGTGGCTCATGCCTGTGAGCATCAGCCTATGAAGCGGCCGGGGCTAGGGGTCATGGTTCTAGGCCTGCCTGGGGCCTGTAGCGAGACCTAGTTCCAAAAAAATAGTTGGGCGTGGTGGCGCGTGCCTGTAATCCCAGCTACCTGGAAAGCTGAGGCTGGGGATTGCTTGAGTCTGTGGTACCCCCAGGCAACATGAGCCTGCAGTTCCACGGACAAAAATAGCGAGAACTAGCCTCAAAAAAAAAAAAAATTAAGATCCACTTGGAAACTGATGATTTTTGTTCGCTGCAATATCCCAATTACCTAGGGCAGGGCCCATAATAAAATAAGTGTTCCATAAATACAGTTTAAATGATATTTACTTTTAGGCACAATGAATCTCCTTCCTGCAAAGATTTGATATTCTATCATTTTTCTTGAGATTTTTGGTGAGGCTTGACTTAACTATTTACTCATTGGAAATTTACGTTAGATTGTTAACTAATTTTTCTTTAATTTGCTAAATATTTATTCTATCATGACTTATATGTGTCAATGCATTTTTAAAACTTTAGCCAGTTTCCCAAGGATTTTACTTTTCCAACTAAGCATTTCTTTCCTTTTTTGTAGGTCTACTTACTTCTACCCTAAAATTGATTCTCTGATAATCTAAACTAGTAACAGGAATTCCAAATCTGATTAAGATTTTGCACATTTGAGCTAAAAGAGAATTCTGATTAAACATTTTACAAATATAATCCCATATGCAAGATTTCTAGTCACTATGTAAACAGTAAAGTGATGAGGCAGGGAAATACTACCCATAAACTACAATTCTTTAGCTTAATGCTAACAATAGTCTTCACAACCCCCGCTGGCAGAAGAGAATGCCAAAGTTGTGACTTAGGAACAGGCCCAACATAAAATGCAGCAGGGCCAAGATTTGCATATACTTTGCATACAGTGGTATAAATAATGTTGCTTCCTAGCCCTCAGGGGTCCTTTGGTAGTAGTGCCTGGAGATACTTTTATTACCAGAAAGTGTGAGAAAAGGGAACTACAACAAAATATCAGCAGTGTGATGTCAAGAAGCTCTGCTCTGTGTTAGTTTCTTAGACAAATTACTATTCAAAGAACTTTAAAACTTTTTACACAGTCAATAATAGTAAATCAAGGATAATTTCACCTGGCAAGAAAATTTAGTTGCAGTAAGTTTTAAACACATCAAAAATTGAAACTCTGCATTTAGCAGACTGAACATTACACAAAGGTGATTCTCAAGCTATTAACACTATGCCTCACCAAGCTCAATCACCTAATCTCTATAGTCATGCACAAACCTATATCCTAATCTATTTCTCTACTGAGCTACAAACATTACTTTCCAATTGCCAGCTGCAGCTCAAATCTAAGATTTCTAGCAAAATGTCTTCTCCTCAAGTGTCCTTTTTTTTTAGGATCTCATGTTCTCTTGGAGGGCAGAAACCAAGTCTTTGATGCCTTACTTTCTCTGCGCTCACAGTCATTTCCTTCTATTTTACTCTAAATAGTAGAGAGCAGGTGCTAAAACCAGAGGCAGAGCAGAGTTCTGACACCAGGTGCACAGGTCTAACTCCTGGATGTCACATAAAAGCTGAGTTGCTTCCGTGCAAGTCACTTATTTTTCAGTGTATTTACTTACCTACAAAGTAAATAAATTTAATAACCATGATGTGGCTTTGAAAGGTGTCGGATTCAGAAAGTGGGGTGGTTGGGTTACCTCTGAAAGTTTTACCAGAGCTTCCCTTTCAGTGGCACACAGCAAGTTTCCCATGAAGCAGAGATGTTTAGTTATATCCAAAAGGGAAGATTTGTTATATATAAAAAAAAGAAAGGGATGAAAGGATGCTAGCACAGATTTAAGTGGGCAAAAACAGCTGCCTCTGAAAGGGACAGGTTAAAAAAGGCCTACACAGCACAGGAGAAGAGCTGCCGCTGCTGCTTTGCAAAGAAAGAAGGTTGCGAAGACACCTGCAGTCACAGGTGGGCAGAACTTCATCTTGGCAGTGCAGAAATTGCACTAACACAGCCCTCTTTCCTTTGGGAGGGGTTCATTCCTTTGTGGGGTTGTTAAGTGCTGTTAAATTATTTCTAGGGCTAAAGCTAAGGATTTTTTTCCCTATTTAGTTTGGCTAGGCTGACTTGAAAGGTCCAGTGATTTTGTTTACAATGGCCCTCAATCTCCATATCCCCATCTCCCAGGTAGACCTGTCTGTGCCTCCAGGATACTTTTCCTAGGGCGCATTTACTCTCTATGTTAAACATTTCTAACCCCACCTCTTGTTTGCTGGTCTTGTGATGTCTTCTTCCCAAATTTTCTTTTAGGCCCCTTCAATTAGGAGAAGCTAAATGATACAAGGCATTTAAGATAGCATCCAGCACACAGTAAATATTCAAACATTAATATTATATCATTTGTACGTGGAAACACTCTCACAGGTATCATCCTCTGAGAATAGAGGAAAAATTAAGAAGTTAAAAAAGCAGCCTATGGAGTGAGGCTGGGACTAGGAATTGCTTGAGTCCACTGGTTCGAGACCTGCCGGGGGCAACACAGTGAGACCTAGTCTCAGAAAATAGCTGGGCATGGTGGCCCACGCCTGTAATCCCAGTTACCTGGGAAGCTGAGGCTGGGGGTCACTTGAGTCTCTGGTACCCTGGGGAATTTGAGTCTGCGGTTCCCTGGGCAAAATAGCAAGACCTAGTCCAAAAAAAAAAAAAAAAAAATTTAAATTCATTGGGGTACTATAAGCATATCAAAAACAAATATAATTTTTCTTAAATTTTTTTTCAATAAAAAAGGGATAAATTCTTTGAACTATTGCCTAGGAAATTCTACATCAGTGTGTGATTAAAGTTTGAGGATTCTTCCAAATACAATCAAGGTACCCTAGATATAATCATAGGGCCAGTATGACTAGATCATGTTACCATAAAGAAAACTTATATGTAGAACAAAGCTACAAATAATTCCTGGAAAATGATCTTTCATATGAGTCCAAAGATATAAAATTTGATGGTGTTAACACTGTACCAGGAAAAAGATGTTCTGGTCCCAAAAAAGGTCATTTCCCATTGTGAAGAATGATTTCTCAGATTAATGTAGCTAGGTGATACTGGCAAGTAGGTCCTCCATCTCTTCCCCCCGTTTTGAACCTATGTATACAACATATTATTCTACTTAATACTGACTTCTCCACATTTATCTGGCTGGAGAAAGATTGTGATATACCAAAACTGAGTAGCTCACCTGATACTGCCATTTCTCAGTGAAAACTAATGACTCAAGTGATATTTTTGACCCCTACAACAGAAATAACCCTCTTCTTGTAATGCACTTTCTTTATACTTTAACTATATTATTCTGCCCTCTTACTGCTAGCTATTTACAAGTTTCTATTACACCGTTACAAGACCTCATTTCCTTTTTTGTTTTGCAGTTTCCTAGGTGGAAATCTGATTGTTAGATGTTCAACAAATAAATGAGTCAATAGCATAGTGAAGTTATTGTCTTCCTAGAAAAAACGGAAAATACACACAGATCATACTTACCTTATTTTGTTCATTTTGAATAATTTCCAATAGCTGGTCTACATGCCCTTCATCTATGCATTTTTGGCCTGCTAACTGAAATAGGCCAAAATCTTCTTCTTTAAAGTCTTGCTCTTCTAGGATTTGCTGGCAAAAATGACATAAACAAGAACAAATGCTTAGGCAAATAAAAATGTACTTAATGAAAAATAGGGAAAGTTTAAATTCTAGATAAAGTACATAAAATTTATCTAGATAAATCTATATAAATTGTCTATAAGCAAGTACACATTAATACTTTAATGTGAACTTGAAATCCATAATCCTAAAGAAATCTATTAGTATTAAAATTTTAAAGGTTATAGAGCCAAGTTTGTCACTTGGAAAAATAATTCAATCTGTTCTCCTGCCCTCATGCTATTTATTCATAGGTCAAAAAAAGCAAAGATTAAAGACAAACTTTGTGAATGAAGACAAATATGATTAAAAATAATCTTTGTCCTTCCATATTTGGAAAGGTGATTTTACAAAAAGAAAAAGTTACTTACACATCTCTTTATTATGGACCGAAGTTCCTCCACAGCCATTATTTTATAGTTTTTTCCAGTTTTGAGCTGAAATACACTAACGTAAGACACACTTGTTAACTGTCAGTGATGTTAAAGTACTAGCAACATGTTTCATACTGATGAATTACTAGCAAACACAAGAAAGATGTGAAGTTTTTAAAACTGAAATGCTATTAACTAAAAGTAGATTAGCCTAAGAAATAAAAAAAAAAATACATCTCAAGTTTTCTGGGAGTATAGCTTTGGAAAGAAACTTTTGAAAGATTAAAAATCTTGTAGAACACTCACGAGACGGCGCAAATGAGGGCTGTTAAAAAGGGTTTCTGAAAGGCAAAGTATTTTTTTTCTCTGAAGAAAATTTTCCAAAAAGGCCTGAAATCGGCTCTAATCACCAGAGACATTTTTGATGTCTCGACTGACAAAAATAGGAATGCAACGCAACTCATCTCGAGGGGGTGTCAATTCAGATGCCCTCCACCCCACATGTCACAGGGGTACCTCTCTGCCGGCCAAGGTGTCTCCAAATTAATCAGCCCAGTGAGTGAAATCACGGTATCGCACGGGGACGTGGCAACGGCCGGCCTCAGGAGAACACCCTTTGCTTCCCGCAGCCCATGTTTCTCCCGGCGGAAAGGCCCGGCTCCAGACGTGCAGAGGGGCGCGGGCCCGCGGGGTCCTCATGGAGGCGCGCTCCACGGCGGATAAATCCCCAGCGCGCGTGCGGGCGGCATCCGAGGGAAGCCATTTCTCCCGCGGCCCACCGCCTTAGCGTTCGGGAACCCCCCCAGCTCAAAGACGTAGTCGGCCGGCGACACGGAGTCGTCCGACGCTCGTGGCCCACGAGCCCCTGCCGCCCGGAACTGCCGGCGCGTCTACTCACCTGCCGGCCTCTCGCCCCTCCGAGCCCTCCACCGCCGCGACCCGGCAGGCAGTTCTCGCGGCCCCGCCCCGCGCGACCGGCCCCGCCCCGCACGACCGGCCCCGCCCCGCGCGACGCCTGTGGGGGCGGGGCCTCCGGGCGGAGACTGCGGACGCGCTCTGACCCGCCGCGGATGCGTCCATGGCTGATTCGGTCCGGCCTCGGTCTCCGCGCGTCTCTCGCAAACCGGCAGGTAGGAACGCTTTCCTCCCGCGTCTGGACGTGAGAACCGGGCCCCGACTGAGTTCCAGGCTGAGCCGCGGGGAGCGCTCCCGGAGACTGGAGGACGTCTCGGGGCGGAGAAGGCCTAGAGCTTCCCACTGCTGGGCTCGCGCCCTCTGGGACGGAGCTCCCGGCAGGACCCCCACTCTTTATCCGAACGTTGCGAAATGTTAATTGCCGTGAACTGCGCCCTGTTTCTGAGGGGAAGGACAGCCGTGGTGCCGGGAGCCTAGACTGAAGTCGCCAGCGTGGGCAAGTGAGGCGGGCAGCTGCCGCCGGCCGTTCCCTAGCTGGCCTTGAACTTAGTTAGCACTGGTCCTCCTGTCCTCAGAGAAGTCACTCCTTTCCCGGTAGCGAACCCTTGGGAATGGAAAGAGATTACCTCTGAAAGTACCCAGATCTTGGATTTTCTGGAGTGCTTAATTATGTGACGTGAGAAAATTTAGCTCAAAAGAGATATGCTTTTAACCCAAAAGAAATTGGGAATAATTTGCAAAAGCAAACCGAATCCCCTGTTTTGACTTACACGCAGGATTGGAAATTAAATATGTAGAAAAGAACACGGTCTGCAGTTTATTGGGACAACAGTCTGCTCTGTATCTTACTGTGTTTGTGAAGACTGAGGCTACTGTTTTTCTTAATTGTAGGTACTAAAAAGACAAGTGCCTCCAAACAAGAAGATGCTTCTAAAAGGTATGAGAACTACTTGAACAGCTGCACTCCATTTCTTCTTTGGTGAATCATTTAAAAAAAAAAAAAAATGGTGCTACCTTAGAGAAAATTATTTATTATGAAAGAAAAGGGGAAGATCTGGAAGGCCTGTGCTCTTAAGTCCCTTTACTCCAGGCTTTAAAAAAACCAAGTCACACACAGGTCGCTGGTGAAGTTTTGAGTATCTGTAACAAGGTGCTAGGGGAAGAAACATTCGGAAAAACCAGGTACTACTTTTCCACCTTTTCAGGTGCACCCTTTCTGTTTTGTAAGTCAGAGACTCCAGGAAACCTTTTCTGTTAATTTGTTTATAGTATGTCTGTATTTTCATCAAAAAGATGTCTTGTACTTTCTCTGGGTTTCTCATGAAAAGGTAGTTTTAGCTCCTTTCATCAAGGGTTTCTATAAAGATGATTAAAAGTATACTTACGGTTTATCATTTTATGAAACACTGGGTTTGGCCTTAATTTACTTATTCCTTAAAGGATTATTCAGTGAGTGTTAGATATACCAGTCTGTGTTAGATCCTGAGGACATGGCTTTGAACAGACTTAACATATTTCCTGTCCAGTAGAACAAGGAATACCAATTATCACAAATAACTATGTAATTACAGTAATGTGATAAATGCTCAAAAGGAAAAGGCTGATGTTACGAGAAAGAACTCATAACAGTAGTTCAATTTAGTTGTGAATTGGCAGGGCATATGATGGAATTTTCAGGGAAAGGCTTCTCAAATGAAGTTTGAATAAACTGAGACCAGAAAGCTAGGTAGGTTTTAGGGGTTTTTGTTTGTTTGTTTGCTTATTGTTTTTTAAGAGACTAGGTCTCACTATATTTCCCAGGGTAGTCCCGAAATCACGGACTCAAGCAGTCCCTAGCCTCAGTCTCTGAAGGCTGGGATTAAAGGCAAAAACCACCACACCCAGCTTAAAGCTAGGTAGGTATTAGCCAGATGAAGAGAACTAAGGAGAGACCTCCAGTCAGTGGTGGCAGTATGTGTGAAGACACTAAGATGACAAATACTGGTCAGTTTCAAGGAAGTTTTAAGTGATTAAGGGTGATTTATGATCATCTGGGAACCGTGAAATTGTATAGATTTCAGAACTGTTTTGGAGAGCATTTTTCTAAGAAACAGTATGAATATACTGACTTGGCTATAAGAACGCTTCCAAGAGTAAATTTTTGTTAATATACTGATCTCACCACAAACCTGAGCAGATTGTACTATATATTTAGCACAATTGAAAATTCAAATAGGTTTCTAGGAGCATGATCCTTTATAAATGTGTTCTAGCTGAAAAATACTACATTCAATCCAGCTGAATACCATTACGTCAGAATTTAAAGAACTTTGCAAATATATGAAACAAAATTCCACTTTCTTGTTAAAATTTTCATTTAAAAGTACGTTAACATGTGTGAGTGTGCCAGGCATGGTGGTACGTGCCTGTAAGCCTTGGAAGCCGTGGTGGGGTCTGGGGATCACGGTTCGAGTCCCACCCGGGGCAACATAGTGAGACCTAGTCCTAAAAAAAAATTGCTGGGCATGGTAGTACACGCCTGTAATCCCAGCTACCTGGGAAGCTGAGACTGGGGATTGCTTGAGTCCATGGTACCAGGGGCAACGTAAGCCTGAGGTTCCCGGGCAACATAGCGAGACCTAGTCTCAAAGACCCCCACTTGCCTCATAACTGAAAACCTTGAACACAGAAAACTTTGAAAAATCTTCAATAAATTCTAATTGGTTCAGCAAAACTTCTAGATACCAAAAAAGTACAAAAAAAAAAAAAAAAGTATGAGTGTATTATTAAAGAAAAAAATACATGCTTTAAAACTTTCTCCCTTTCATTTCTACTTTGGTAAATATTTGCAGATATAATCCATGTAAGCAAAACTAATTTCAAAACTTTAAAGGAGTAGTGAAACAAATTTTGAGCATCATTGCTTTATATCGAATACCTGTTACATTTGGGACAAAGGACAGCAAGTGAGATAAGGCTGATTGTGGGAAGCAGCTGTAAATACCCATGTATTAAAGAAGCATGTGACTGTTAGCTGCAGTTGAAGTAGTTAATGGTTTAAGCCAGCAGTCTCTTTCTTAGTACATAACATTACTTTTATTGGTAAGCAGCAAAATGAGGAGAAAATGTTTCTCATAAAGCTAAATATATTGAATATCAATAATGACCTTTTACTCTGTGTTTATCTTTTATTCTTTTAAGAATAGTCTTTACAAAATGGTGGGAGAGCATGTGGTAGTGTTAAATTTCTTATTTTGATGTCTCTATTTGGTAAAATTAAGTGCTTGTATCTGTCCTTGAGATTTTTTTTTTTTGCTTTTTTTAAAATAATTTTTATTTTTAAAAAGTTTTTACAGATTGTTTTTGGTAAAACATATTGTTCCACCCAAGGAATTAACTGTTGGAAGTCAGTGAAAGTAGGGAGAGCAGGTGAGTGCATTCTAGGTCCAGATGGAGTCAAGTCAAGGTCAAGGAGGTCAGAAAATGTAATTCTAGTAGGCACATAAAAACCAGTTCAGAAAAGGAGACAGTAGAACACCAAGATGATTGATATATTTGGTCCTCTGTCCATGATTCTCAACCCCATTGCTTATCTGGAACACTTTCATAAAACACCAGTATGACCTGTTCTTAGAGATCCTGTTGGTGCTGTGTGCATCAAGAACCGTTGTCCTGTGGTTTCAGCTTTTAGGTACTATGGTGTGTGGGGGCCAACAAAGTCAGACAAAGTCCCCCCAGGGCAAGATAACAAGACCAGTTCTTCCAGGAAGATTGTTTTCCATGTATTTGTATCAATACAGTTATTTAATCAGAGTTTACAATAAACGTAAACACTTCTTGCAAATACAACTGTCCTACTGCTTATGAACACAGGCAATCAGGGAACAGTAATTGCACCCAGCAGGTTGCAATAAGTCCAACCATGCAGGTTGGTTGTCAGGGGTTGAGGACCGTTCCCAGCCCAAGCAATCAGGGGACGAAGACGCCAGGGCTGGCAAAAAGCAGGTTTATTAGTACTGGTACTGACTTAGCAGATTCATAGAGTACCCCTAACAGGCCCTTAAGGGTTTATATACACTTTACACATACTGGTATTCTGGGTGGGCTATCATTGATTGAGGTACATGGTCTGATGAGACAAGATAGGATGAGGAAGATTCAAGGGGAGACTGAACTGCATACCAGTAAACTGAGTCAATAAGTCATAGGGTATTTTTCTAGATGGTTGTTTTTCTAGACCCGTAGGCTGTATTTCTTACCTCACTGTGCTTCAGTATACTTTGTCATATTTTCACCTGGTTATTATATTTCACTTACTCAAGTCAACTTTAAATTTCAGTTAATTTTTTAAGATTTGTCGTAAATAAATTTTTACTTAAGAACAGTCAAAATCATGTTTTTCCTCCTTACTCTCATGATTTCTATGAATTTCAGAGGAAAAGCCCATTTCTTTAGGAATGATAAGTGTAAGCTCTAACTGGCAAAAAGATTTCAATATAGAAAAATTTTTCTATAGTTTTCCTTGTGCTCTGAGCTGTGGAAAGCATGTTATCCTGTAATTATGGTAGACTTCTATGTGTACACCGCAACAGGTAGCTTGTTTCCTTTTTGAAGTGTTGGCTGAAACAGCACTAAAATATGTATATATATGGTAATATAAATAACAAAAGAGAAAATTATCTTAATACTGTATTTCAAAACAAAAAAGTGATAAAGTAGAAGTAGAACAAATTTATAAAAATCATTTTTAATTGCAGAAAAGCAGAACTAGAAGCTGCTGTGAGAAAGAAGATTGAATTTGAAAGAAAAGCTCTACATATTGTTGAACAGCTTTTAGAAGAGAATATTACAGAAGAATTCCTAAAGGATTGTGTAAGTGCTGACTAATTACTTTTTTAGCATAAGATAATTAACTCTGTAATCCAAAACTTCTTTACTCCATTGAAATCTTTAGATCTGTTCTCCCTCACTAAATATTGGTAACATGCATTTAAAATGATCAGCCATTATGTATTCCTTCTCATATTACTTTAAAATATTCTTATGAAAAATAACTTGCATATATTACCCCTTAGTAGTATGACCTCCAATCTGTTAATCTTACTTGATTTTCATTATTTTTTCACTAGTGATCATGTTATTTTTCATTTTCTTTATGTTGACCTATGATAACAAGTTTATTTTTGTAATTCCATTAGTCTTGATTTTAAAAACCTGAAATATAAGTCACTTAGGATTTAACAAAAGAAAATTAAAATCTGCTTTAATTTTTCTTTTGCTTTCTTTAATAACTATTGTAAGGAAATTTGGAATGGACATTTCTATTATATCCTCATAATCCTTAAGAGAAAAAAAGAAAAAGAAAATGTAGAGCTTCTATTGTAAACTTAATTCTTTGTGTGACTCAAATTTTTCTGAACAAGTGGAATGTAAACATGACAATATTTAAGTCTGTGTAGGTAACTGCATCAGAATATGATTATGTGATAATGCTAAAGAAAACAAAGACAAACCAGCAATATTTCTTTTGTAACAAACACCTTATATCACTGAATAATAAATATTTCAGTCCTGGTAAAAACAGAAAATATTTTTTAAAAGGAGCTCCTAAAAGTATGGACTGAAAGTTGAGATTATTTGAATAGGAATATGTCAGAGGAAAATATTTAGTGTTAGTATACAACATTCTCTTCACCATTTTTCTGAATATTTTTGAAGCTGGAAGATTTTGTTCAGAAGTTAAGATGGTATCTATATCTTTGTTTCATAAGATTGTACTGTAAGAATTTTCTTTTTTCATGTGGTCATATTTTAGAATAATAGTTAAATTACGGATATGCGTATATACTGTCAGTGTTTTACCTTAGTATAACAACTGTTACTGCACCACTTCTTCCTCTTGATTCATATTTTTTCATGAACTGTATAATCTGCAGTCTAACTTAAGGGAACTGTTCCCTCTCATTACATTATAGGGGAAGTTTATCACACCTGCTCACTACAGTGATGTTGTGGATGAACGTTCTATCATCAAGCTCTGTGGTTATCCCCTATGTCCGAAGAAGCTAGGAATTGTAAGTAATTTTTTTTACATAAGTATAAAAATTTATTTTTTATACTTAGCAAAATATTTTGTAGCAAGAATAAGAAAGGAAACTGTTGAGTTTACAAATTAATTGACATCAATCAGCCAAAGATACACTATGTCAGTGAATCAATCTTTTAACATAAAATTTATCTTTATTACTGGAAACTTTTTGTAAACTACTTTCTTTTCTTTAGGTACCAAAACAGAAATACAAGATTTCTACAAAAACCAATAAAGTTTATGATATTACTGAAAGAAAGGTAAGTTTTAAGGCTATTTTTAATGTGGTAGTTAATTTTTAATATTATTATTTAAAGTATTATTATTTAAATATTATTTAATATTAAAATATTTTTAATATTGTTTAAAGTTAAACATTTCAAATGTTATCTTTCAGAAAATAAGTTTGTTTTGATAATCATTCAAGGTGTTAAAAATTCTTTATGCTTTAATTAATACATTTGAACATTTAAAAAGTAAATGTTCATATTGGTAGAAATTCATGTAAATAAGTCATGGATCAGAATACATGACCAGAAACAGACATACTACATATGTGAACACTTAACTTGTAAATCAGTGGGGAAAGAATGAATTTTTCAATTATAGTGACAAACTTATCCACATGGAAAAAAATTGTAACTTAGTAACATACAAAGATCAATTTTAGGTAGATTAAAAGTCTAAATGAAAAGACAGACCTTTTTTTAATAATAATTTTATTAATATATATATCTTTTAGATCATTGTATTCCCCAGGGTTCTCCCACCACCGTATCACTCATGAACTGTCATTCTGATCATCTGTGCTTATTCCTTCCCAGACCTCTCCCACCCACCCACCCCCTCCCCCCCAGTTGTATGCTTTAGTTTGGTTGTTAGCTTGTTTTGACTTTTCCTCTTGACGTTTTTGTTTGTTTTTCCTATATCCCATGTACACGTAAGATCATCTGATTTCTATAAAGACAGACATTTTGAAGACAAGAAGGTAGAGTCTTTATAAAGTTTGAGTAGAGAGAATTTCTTAAATAAGATAGGAAATTATAGACCATAGTGAAAAAGTTGATCAATTTTGTACATTAAAATTTAAAGCATTTGCTCATCAGAATTTCCAGAAATTCAAAAATAAAATGCAAACTAAAAAGAGTTCTATATCTCACACGTGTCACCACAGTTTCATAACCAGAATATATGATCAATGTGAAAAAATATATCCTAAGCTGGGCTTGGTGCTTGTGCACCTGATGTCCAAGCACTGAGAGGCAAGAGGCTGGAGATCGCTTAAGTTTGCGAGTTCGAGACTACCCCAGATAACATAGTGAGACTGGTCTCGAAAAATCAGCCGGACCCTGTGGCAGGTGCCTGTAATCCCAGCTACCTGTGAGGGGGAGGCTGGAAGTCACTTGAATCTGTGGTACTCTGGGCAACTACTTGAATCTGTGGTACCCTGGGCAACATAGCGAGACCTAGTCTTCAAAATGAAAAAGAAAAAAGAGAATCTAACAAAAATTTTGCAGGAGGAATATAAAAGACCAATGAGCATGTAAAAAATATGCCCAGCCTTATCAGTAATTAGGAACTAGTAAATAAAAATACACTAAATTGTGTTTTCACAGCCCAAATCAATAAAATTTTAAAAATCTGAATATATTAGGACTTTTTATATTGCTAGTGAAATGTGGACATTTCCTACTAAAATCAAATTTGCAATTTTTTTTTATGATTAATTCTTTCTATTCTTTGCTACTTAGCCCAAGGAAATCCTTGCCCACCTGCAAAAGTACATATTTATATGTATGGTCCCAACTGTATAAACAAGTTATAGTAAATACGTAGAGTGGATTACTATTCTGTCTGAAAAAGTATGTAAATTCTGACATATGCTACAGCTATGGTTGAACTATAAAAACATTGTGCTAAGTGTAATAAGCGAATACAAAAGGATAACTAGTGGATTCCACTTAGATGAGGCAGCTAGAGTCACCCATTCATAGAGAATGAAAGTGGAATGGTGGTGGCAGAAGAGGCAGAAATTGAAATTTATAGTTAAATAATAATTGTGTAAAGTCTGTTTTTGGCCAGGCACAGTGGCACATGCTTTTAATCCCAGCCTAGGAAGGGAGCTGAGACTAGGAATTACTTGAGTTCATGGGTTTGAGACCCACCCGGGGCAACAAAGCTAGATCTAGTTTCAAAAAATAGCTGGGCGTGGTGGCGCATGTCTGTAATCCCAACTGCCTGGGAGGCTGAGGATCTCTTGAGTCCATGGTACCCCGGGCAACATAGCGAGACCTAGTCTTAAAAAAAAAAGAAGTCTGTTTTTTGCAAAAAGAAGAGTCCTGAAAGTGAATAGTGGTAGTGATTGCACCACAGTGAGACTGTACTTAGTGAATGCTACTATACTTTGCACTTAATAGCCGAGGTGGTAAATTTTGAATGTTAGCCCAATTTTTTTTTTTTTTTTGAGACTAGGTCTTGCGATTTTTGCCTGTGAAACTGCAGGCTCTCAGTACCCGGGGTACCATAGACTCAAGCAATCCTCAGCCTCAGCTCGGAATAGGCGCGCACCACCACAGCCAGCTATTTTTTGGGGAGTAGATCTCACTACATGCCCCCAACGGGACTCAAACTGCGATCCCTGGCCCCTGCCACGGCTTCTTAGGTTGCCGCTTACAGACATGCGCCACCATGTCCAGCCTTGTTAGCCCAAATTTTGAGGGGGGAAATGTTCGTAATATTGTAGTGATACCAAAATTAACAGTCAATGGTCTGTGAACAATAAATATAACAGTACACTTATCCAGTATAATATAGTACACAGTATAAATAAATAAGCAGCAGCTTCATAAATGAAGCTCAAGAACATGGAACACAAGAAGACAGTACACAACTATATGGTTCTGTTTAGATGAAGTTTGAAAGTAGAGAACATGATATTTTTTGGGGGAAAAAGAAAGCAATGGAATAAAGAACATAAAATATATGATGGTATTTACCTCTGGGGAATGTGGAGGCTTTCATAGGTACTCTGTTTTATTTCTAACCTTGACTGATAAAGTCCCTGGTTTTTATTTTGTCCTTTTGAACTACGTATTTACCTTTTTATTCTCTCCTGTACATAGTTAATGTTTCACAAGAAAACAATTTGGTAATTTTAAAATGTTCTTTTCAGTGTTTTTGCAGCAATTTTTGTTATAAAGCATCTAAATTTTTTGAAGCACAAATTCCTAAAACTCCAGTATGGGTTCGAGAAGAAGAAAGGTAATTTATATTTTTATGTATACCTCTGTTTATGTATTTTAATTATTTCTTTCTGCTTTCTGAGATATTCAGAAAATAGGTCTAGTTTTCTGTAGAATGTTACCATTGTACACTGTAATTGTGGGAAAATGGTTATAGTTTAATCATAACTATTGAGTATTTTATACTTAGAATCAAAACTTCATACAAATGTTATTTGTTTGCTGTTTTAGCTTTAATCACAAAGCCAAAACATTATCTCTGACTGCTTGCTATGCCAAGAATTAATCCTATTAATACAATAATCCTGGAGTAAGAATATTACATTTTTTCAGAAGATGCACGATCTTGGACTCTACTTAAATTCATTTAGTTTTAGGAAAAAGTTAGGGTTACTGGTTTGTTTAATCATTATTAAAGGTCAGTATAAATTATATTAAAGCTGATTTAGCATAATGTTTAGTGAAAAAATCTACGGGATTTCCTTGGGAAATATTTGAATATTTAAAACATCTCGCTGGTGGTTGAATTTGAGAGAAAATTTATCATTGAAGGGCAAATAGTATATTGAAAAAGAAACAAAAATTGTAATTGAACTGTATTATCTCAGTTTCAAAAGCTTAAATTGAGATGTCACAACTAATTCACATTTGATAGAGAATATTATAATACAAGGAAGTGTTATTTGTGGTTACATAGCATCTGTGCTAAATAAACCTCATGAACTTAACTATTGTGAGATGCAAGTTAACTGAACATTTTGTATAAAGAGAAATCCTTAAGTCTTACCTGATGCACAAGGTAAAATGACACTGCTATAGGTTCACCTAACACTGATTGTACTGATAACAACACCTTTCTTGATGCCTTTACCTACTTGATTCATCCTGTGTAGTTCAGAATATCAAAACATACCACCCAATAGTCTTTGTTAATGGAATCAAGCATAATGAAGACTAACTTATTCATTATTTCGCTGTCAACCTGACTTTCTTGTGTGGAGAATAAAAGCTTTTAATATTGTCCAAGATGAGTGAGCTGACAGTGCTTTTTAACCTAGCATTCTCTTGTTTATTTCACTAGAGCTGCCTCTAGCCTTCTTGGCCTCCTTGGCCCTCGAACAGCAACATACTCCATTCCCCATTGTGGGACCATGCTTTCTAATACTACCCTTAACTTGACTTCTCAAGTACCTTGCTCATCCTCCTGTCTGCTTCAACTGCTTCAAAGTCATTTACCAAACCAGTTTTCTTATCACTTCTATTTTCTTCAAATTTAGAATTGGTACTTCTTTTACCTGATTTAAAGCAATTCTTCCCTCTAACCTTTTCATATAGTCTTATCATTTGATGTTCAGAACAGTCACTTTTCTCCAAAGCCCTGTCATCTTTATATTGTAGTTTTTTAAATTGGAAACAACAACAACAACAAAAAAAAAAAACCTGAAAATGGCCTTGACTTTTTGATATAAGCAAAAGTTAAACATTTTAATTGTGTAGCATGTGCTTAATTAGTACCTGGCAGATGGTATACAAACACATATGGGAAGTTCAACTTGTGAGTTTAAATTTAAATGTCACTGAGGCAGCAAAACAAATGTACATGAGTAATACAGTTATACCAAAGAGTACCTGTAATGTAAGTTCTTAATAATTCACAGCAATAATGAGAAAGTGTAAGCAAAGGTGAAAAACTTATGCTCATAGATAAGTGGGTTTCATCTTAGATGTGGATGGTGAGACCTTGGGTCATTGGAAATAAGGAATTTATTTTGGAAAAAAAATATTGATAAATAATATGCTAGACTAAGTTTGGTATATGCAAGCTAGAGAGTCATCAAATGTTTTTGAGCAGAATCTGACATTGGTCTGCAGAATAACTTAAAGAAGATAGAATCATAACTGAAGAACTGAGAGGTACCTCAGATAATTTAATCAAACCTCTTCGAACAAAAATTAAAGCTAAGAATGTCATTATATTCCATTTGATTAGAAAAACAGTAATTTACAACTAAACATTTGTCACATTGTACATAGTAGAACTGTAGCTCTTATTTATATTTAATACTGGCCATACTATGTACATTTGTCACATTGTACATAGTAGAACTGTAGCTCTTATTTATATTTAATACTGGCCAATGTGCAGCTATATCTACATCATTTTTTTTTATATCTGAATATATGTTACCTTAATTTCTAAATTGTTAGTCAAGCATTGTCAGTTTTAATTTAATGAATCCACTAGAGGTCACTCTTTCACAAAGAATTTTTTTGACAAGTTCTAGTAATGATCAGTTTTAGAAATCAGTATTTTAAAAAACTTGTTTAACTGTTGCATTTATAGACTACAGAAATACAATAACTTAAAATCATATTTGTTCATATATCCTATGGGATATAACATTCAAAACCTGTCTTTTAAAGGAGAAAAATGACAATTTCATCATTTGTGTAATGCAAAGATTTCTTAGCTTGAAGTGTGAGTCATAATTTAAAAACTGCATCATTGCAATTTTAATAATCATAGCTTTAAATTAAGAATAAAATTTAAAATCCCACAGAATTAGATATTGTATTACAATGACTTCTAAACTAATCTTATCCCCCCTACATGAAAAGTCTGATAGTTTTTACTCTTTTTTTTTTAATGTTGGCAGCAACCCAATTACTTAGTTGTAATTTGCAATTTTAAGAACATGTTTTGTTGGTTTGGGGGGGGTTTGTTTGTTTGTTTGTTTGTTTGTTTGTTTTTGAGGCTAGGTCTTGCTATGTTCCCTGGGGACCCGATCCTGTGGACTCAAATGGTCCCTAGCCTCAGCCTCCCGGTAGCTGGGATTACAGGCACTCGGCACCACGCCAGGCTGCTTTTTTGAGACCAGGTCTCACTCTGTTGCCTGGCGTAGTCTTGAACCCACAAACTAAAGCGATCCCAGGCCTCTTGCCTCCCAGCTCTTGAACTGCAGGCACGCACCACCACGCCTGACTTGTTTTGTTGGTTTTAATTCAGGATTTTAATTGTTTCACCGTAGTCAAGTTTGTTATCTTTAATAAACTTCAGTTGCCTTATTTGTAAAGTATAAAACTGCATTAATCTCTTAGTTCTTTTTTAGTTACCATGTTTTTCAGTTCTAAATCTACTAGTAACTGCTACTATTGTGAAAATTTTCTGGATAAGGGAATGTTTTATTTATAAAGATGATGAAAAATAAAATGTTAGTGTAAGACTAGGGAGATTTAAATGCCTTATAGGGAAGTCTGTCTCATTTAAGAATTTAAAAGAATAGTTACTGACGTAAATAACTTGAATTTTTCAGTCTGTAAAGTGAAGGTTAATAAAGGATAGATCAAAGTTTTTAATTATGAAAAACCAGGAGTGTTTCATAATGTATGGAATAACTTGAAGTTGACATCTTCAGGCACACCATAATCTTACACACCATTTGAGATAGAATGTTGAATTTGGTTCTTTTTTAATGTTATTAAGAACTTGATATAAATTTATTCACCTGGCTCTAAAATACTAACACCTAGTGTTCCTTAAATGTTTCTAAATACTATTTTATACCATAGCAAGTACATTACCTTATTGCTACAAATATACAGATTTAAGAAAGATTTAGACAAGTTTGTGAATTCTACCAAACTATCAAAGCTGTAGAGTCAAAAAAAAAAAAAGAAAAAGCATCAAAGTTTTCCTAGTCCCTTGTTTTTGTTAAGGTGTGAGAAAATTTTAATGGCCTGGAGAGTTGCAGTGCTTCCCACAAAATGTTTTCTGTCATCCTTTCAGAAACAAATCATTGACCTAGATGGTCTGGGTCATGACGCATTATGATGTTTCTCATCTTGTAAGTTAGAAATTTTTCACCCATTTGGTAACCAGAAACCAACCACATAAAGTTTTGTTGCTGAGACAGTGTTCATGTAAATAGCCATATAGTTGCATTTATAAATCCTGTTTGGATGACTGTAAACTCTGAGAAGTCTTTGAAGGAGGAAAGTTTTCGTGAATTTGTAATCTACAAAATCAGGAGTTAAGTAAGAAGGACAAATATTGAAAATCAAAACTATGATTTAAAAGATCAAATTGAGGTGAATGGTTAATGCTGACAGAGCTAAAAGCGCCATCATGTGGCCCAGAGTAGGGGATTTTTCACACATGTTTCTTGGCAATAAACAGAATAATCTCAGATGTGCGGAAGCCAAAAACCTCTGCAGATCAACTTCTGTAACCTCTTCCTGAACAGTCACCTCAGTTGCCTGGTATGCAGAATAATTTTCTAAAGCAGGTTATATATGTCTTCTATTTGAAAAATTTCCACCACAAGGGGAACTGTAGCCTTCAGCTTTCTGTTGGTTTATTTATAATATACTCTAAACAACATACATGCATGCATATATAGGTGCATGCATACATACAGTGTTTTTGGCATGTTGTTTTGTTAAAGCTATAGTAAACAATTTTGATGAAAATGTGAAGAATCAATTTAAAGGAATGTTTTAAGTTAAGAACCAGTTTGAAGTTATATTTTAATTTTAACTAAATGATTACTTATCTTTGCTTTTAAAATTGAGTTTATCACAATTGAGAACTATCACTGGAGCAACATCAACTTTGGAGGTAATGCAAGATTCTTAGAGCAGAGTAAATGGTATATTTAACAAAAAAAAAAATAAATAAATCTTTTACATTTCTCCTAAGGATAGAAAATAAAGAACAACATAACTTAGTACTTTATCCTTTCTAAAACAGCACATAGCAAAACTAAATTGAAGTTCTATATTTTAACTAATACCTTGTTAAACTCCAATCTAGTTTCTTTAGTGTTAGGTACCCATCTCCATTTCATAGATTGGGAATCAGGGAAAGTATTCAGGTCACTCACAAAGTATGTAGAAACAATATTCCATCTAGTTTTTCTTGCCTTCTAGAATCAGGAAAATAAACAAAGATGAGAATAGTAATTTATAAGTATATTGATTTTCCTGGGAGCGGGTTAAGCAAAGGCAGTAGTATCCTTACAGCTTTTTTTTGTCTTTGATTAGAAACAGTATGTTATAGAAAGAACTTGAACTTTGAACTAAGTCCAAATTCTAGATTTACTGCTTCTTAACTGTAGTAACCTCATGAAGTCAGTTGACTTAAATGTTTCAGTTTCCTCTCCACAAAAATTAGTTACTTAAGGACTGAAGATATGAAACTATCTAGCAGAATACATAGGAAGATAAAAAAAGTTCATAAGATATATAGTGGTGATAGTCGTACAATATGTGAACGTCCTTAGTACCACTGTAGCTAAAATGGCTTAGATGGTAAATTTTTTGCCATGTGTTTATTACCATAATTTTAAGAAGCCATTTTGCATATAGTAGACATTTATTTTCCCCTTGCCTCCTTTAGGTATTTGGTTTTCGTTTTTTAAAGTCTTAATGTTTCTCTCAAAAAAAAAAAAATTGAAGTTGTATAGTAGATTGCTCATAAAACTGCCTTGAATTCTATCCAAGACTTAGCATAAGGCTAACATTTGATTACTCCTTGATTCAGCTATACTTGACTTTCATTCTTATTTGGAACTATTCTCCCTCCAAGATCTTTAAATAAGAGCTTCCCGTCTCTGACCACAGACTCTATCTCATCTACAGCTATTACTCCTGAGTGTGCTTTGTGACCTCACTTTGACCTCCTGTCTCTACCATAGCTCTATTCCTCTAGTTTGCAGACCCTCATTAAATTTGTTTTCTTGAACTCTGCAGTCAGAAGTTAACAGTATTCTCTCAAACAATCCCAGATTCTTTCTCCCATAACCATCTATAGTATGCACCTTCCCATACTTGTCACCCCCCCCTTTTTTTTTTTTTTGAGACTAGGTCTTGCTATTTTTGCCTGTGGAACTGTAGGCTCAGGTTGCCCAGAGTACCACAGACTCACGCAATCCCCAGCCTCAGCTTCCCAGGTAGCTGGGATTACAGGCCACACCCAGCTATTTTTTTGGAACTAGATCCTGGTACATGCCGCCGGCGGGACTTGAACTGTGATCCCTGCCCCTGACGTCCTAGGCTACTGCTTCCAGGCATGCGCCACCATGCCTGGCCTCTACTTGTCACCTTTTTCCTGTACTTTTGTTGACATTATTGGATAAAGTTGTCAAACGAGACAATTAGCATATTAGATAAACGATCTCATTTAAACCAATCTTCACAACATCCCTGAGAAGGTATTTGACCCATTTTTAGACAGTGGAAGTAAGGTCCAGGTGACTCACCCACTGGGAATACTTGGTTTGTGTGTGTATGTATGTGTGTGTTGGGGACAGGGGTGGGGTGGGGGGGTGAGGATGTACCTGAGATTTAAACCCATATATGCCGAACACCAGAGCCTGCACTCTGTGCTACTTTGACCCTGTTCCAGTTCATTCTGTCTAGTCTCAACTGTATGCTCACAAGGATTTTTTTTTTTTTGCTTCCTATTGACTAATACATTTATACTTTTCTTTTTGAACCCGCTTAGTAGATAATTTAACCTTCCTAACTAAAATGACTAAGGACATCTAGCAGAATTTCCTTTAACATTGTTTTCCTCATATGTTCTCCCATTTCTCTGCTTCCCCATTGCTAATGCAGTATCTTCTATATTACTGATTCCATTCTCTCAAGACCTTGTTCTATGATTCATTCTTGTTTTCTTTCTCTTTAAGGTTCTCTTTTCATACTGATTCTTTTTCCTCCTCTTTAAGAAAGAAAAAAAAAAGAAATCTTGAAAAAAGATCCACTAATGGTAGCCTTCCTGTGGTGATCCTATGGTAGCAGTCTTAATTGGTGATCTTAGCAAGAGGCCTTTCAGAAGAGCATTACATACAGATTTCATGAGGCAGAGGGTTGATGACTGAATAGGAGGTATGGAATTGAAAAGGACAAATTCATATTTCTTTAAAGAAGCCTAACAAAAAGGAGAAGGGGCTATATAATTAAAGGGACAGGAATTTCTCCCCAAGATATGGGATAGATGCAAACATAACATACCAAAAGGAAAAAGAAAAAAATTATGGAGTAAAATCCTAGAGAAGACCTATAGGACCAGCCTGAAATTTTTTTTTTTTTTTTTTTTTTTACAAGCTGTATTCAAAGATGCAACTGAATCTGAGGTTGCTTCCTTGCTCAGCCTCTCTTATTTCCTATAGCAACTCTAATGGTACTTACCACATGTTCCTACATTGTATGATGAAATATTGTAGTTCTTAAGAACCATATTGTCTGCTTAACACTTACCAGCTGGATGACTTTCAGCAATTATTCTTTCAACATTCAAGTATTTTTGTCTAACATGGGACCATATAGTAAGTATATCATATTTATGAGCATTAGTATATGTAAAACTTTCAGAACATTCATTTTCCTTCTACCGAATACTTGATCCTTGAGATAAGAACCTGTTGTTTCTGTTTAATCACCCAACAAGTCCACATATACATAATAGTTCAGAATTATAATTTGAAGGAATTTGTTGAATCACAGTATACATACTCTGTTTGCAGATTAGCCATTGAGTATAAGACTCCATGTATTTACTCATATCTCTTCCATGGTGTTACTCAGACACTGGTGTAGAACCAGAAACCCAATAGCTGAATGATATCTCTTCAAAAGAGAAGAAAAAGAAAGCCTCTTCTCCTTCCCTTGTAAGGCTTCTTTAAAGAAATCTACATAGAATTAAAGAACCTTAATAATTTTAGCCAGGAAGATTTAGGTGGAAAAGTGGTTTAGGAAGAATGAGAGAACTGCAAGTGGAAATGGCAAGAAAGAAGTCAACAAGCAATAAAGCACTTTGTTGTAAAAGTAAGCATAATATTTAGGCCAGGAAAGCTCTTATTGGGAGTTTTAAATACCCCTGAAACAGTCAAGCTGTATCATTTGTTTTTTTTGAGCAACAGCAAACTAAGGGAGCATCTATGACGAGAATTTTAGTGAGTAGGAAAAAGTAAACAATCTCAATTTTTGGGAAAGAATGTGTCTGAATTAGCTGAAGGACTGGAGGAGTGGTGTTCAAATTTTACTCACATAATTCACTATTCACTTTTTTTTCCCCTTTCCCTTCAAAATAAATTGTTGGTCTTTGAAATTCCTGAAACTTCAAGATTATCTCAGATCTTGAGAAAGACTTTAATGGGAAAGAATGCCTTAATCAGTTAATGGGGCCTTCCACAACTAAGGAGAAGACTGGCAAGAGAGTTCATACTGCATAGTACCACCTGTGCTTGAGACTGAACCAAAAAATGAATGGACTATGTAGGCAGTAGTTATATCTGATTGACACAGTGATGTTCAGTTACATGGGAAAATACTTGCAATTTTGGCATTTTTGACAGTGTTAAATGTCATAAATCATTACTGGTTTCATTTATCCTTTTAGCATTACTTTTTAAAATTGAAATTTTTTTTTGCAGTATCATGGTCTTCACTGAAGTACTGTTTTGCTCTTTGAGTAGGATTTCTACTGAGTGCCATATTTTCTCTCTAAAGCATTTCTAGTTCCTTATATACTTACTTTTTAAATTTTTAATAGATTTTTTTAAGCAATTCTATGTATACAACAAAATGGAGAGGAAGTTTCAAAGATTTCCCTGCCCCCAGTAATATGCATAACCGCCCCCATTATTAACATCTCCCACCAAAATGGTACGTTTGTTTCAGTTGCTTTTCCTATATTAACACATTTTCATCAGTGAAAGTCCATAGTTTACATTAAGGTTCACTTTTGGTGGTGTATGTTCTGTAGGGTTGGATAAAATGATGACTTGCATCTAGCAACACTGTGTTATACAGAGTAGTTTCATAGCACTGAAAATATCTTCTCCAGTTACTCTTGTCCTGTCCCCAGAACTCCTGCTCTTTTTACTGTCTCCATAGCTTTACCATTTCCAAACTGTCATACAGTTGAAGTATGAAGACAACCTTTTAAGACTGATTTCTTCCACTTAGTAGTACCCAATTAAGTTTTCTCCACATCTTTTCATAACTTGATGGCTCTTTTTTTTTTTAGTGTTTAGTAACATTCCAACATCTGGGTTCACCAGTTTATGCATTCATCTACTGAAGAACATTTTGGTTCTTACTAAGTTTTGACAGTAAGAGCTGCATAGTGTGGTAAGAGCATGTTTCATAAGAAATCACAAGCCTATCTTCCAACATGGATATATCATTTTGCATTCACATGAAAAATGAATGAGTTACTCAAAACCCTCACCAGTATTTGGTCATGTTAGTTCCTGAATTTTGGCCAATCTGATAGGTATGTAGTTTTAATGATATCTCATTGTTTTAATTTGCATTTCTTTGATGGCATATGTGGTGGAACATCTTTTCTTTTCATATGCTTAATTGCTCTGGTATACTTTTGGTAAGGTGATAGTCTTTGACCTTTGTTTTAGCCTGCTATAACAAAAAATCACAAACCCATTAGCTTATAAACAGCATGAATTTCTTTTCTTGCAGTTATGGAGGCAGGAAGTCTGAGATCAGTATGCCTGTGTAGTTAAGATCCTCTCCTAGATTACAGACTTATAATTGTAACTTTATTTGGTAGACTGGGAAGGAATCTCTTTTATAAAGGCACTAGTTCCATTCATGAGGACTTCGCCCCAATGGCCTAATCACCTCCAAAGACCCTATTGCCTAATATTATCATGATATATTAGGAATTTGAATGTAGCAAATATTGGTAGAAATATTCAGGCCTTTTGATTTTTGTCAATGGTCTGGACTTGGACTATTTTAAGAGTTGTGGAGTGCTGCCTTGTAAATGTGTTTAGGTTTTTGACCAATTTTTTGGAGTTGATTTTTATTGTTGAATTTTAAGAATTCTTTAGTATGTTGGGTAATCTTTTATCAGATATGTCTTTCATAAATATTATTTCATAATCTGTGGCTTATCTTTTATTCTCTTGATAGCATCTTTCTCAGAGTAGAAATTTTTAATATTAGTGAAGTCCAATATAACAGTTCTTTCATCTATCACACCTTTGGTGTTATATCTGAAAAGTCATCTAGGCTTTTTGTTCTATTATCTTCTAGGAGTTTTATAGTTATGTGTTTTACATTTATGCTTGGTCCATTTTAAAAAAAAATGAGTTTGTGAGTAATTTAAAGTCTGTGTTGAGGTTGATGTTTTTGGTTATTGTTTAGTTGTTCCAACACTTTTTTCCTGAGTTACCTTGCTCCTTTGTCAAATATCAGTTGATGACATTCATGTAGGTCTGTTTCTGGGTCCTCTTTTGTTGATCCTTCATTCTATTGCCAAGTATATTCTAATTACTGTAACCTTATGGTGAGTCTTGAAGTGCTAACACCTCTGACTGCCCCTTCACTGCTGCACTATTCGGGGTCTTTTGCCTCACCATGGTAACTATAGAGCCAGCTTGTCAATAGCCACAAAATAATTTGCTGAGATTTTGATTGGGTTTGAATTGAAACTATAGATCAATTGAAAAGAATTGACATCTTAAATATTCAGTCTTCCTATCCATGAATGTGGAATACTACTCCATTTATTTGAGTTTTTATATATACATTATATTTAACTGTTTTATAATCTTTAGAAGGTACCTACAGGAGTCACTTCACAGATGTTTTACAGATTTCCTGTCTTTTGGATTCATTTGCTATCTGTTCCTCTTTATAGTTGGCTTTCAGAGAGCTTTTCCCTCCCCTTTTAATGTCTGATTCCCAGCTAGGTTACTTCTGGTATGCATGGCATAGTTGTTCCTACAGTTAAATTACCTGCTGTACATGTTTCATACCCATGCAATACATGGGTTTGTATTGCTTTCTCAGAAATTACAGCAAAAATTCTTTTTATTTTTAGGGTTTTTTTTTTAATATATATTTTTATTGAGTAAGTTTTGTTTCCATTTGCCTTTTGGGTGTTCCTCCCCTATCCCCACCACAGCTCCCCATGCCCCAGGCGCTCCATCTCTTCTTTCACTGCCATTTATTGTTAAATTTTTAGTCCCTTGGGTTCTTTTCTTTCCTATAGCAATGTCCTTTTGTCTGGTGTGGACGTGGTTTCCTGGGATACAGTGGCCTGTGCTTAGCTTTCTAAGTGTCTTATTGCTGTTGACTACCAGTTCACATGATTTTGTTCTCTCAGTGCCTCCTCTTTCTGGTCAGCTGCTCCTGCCCATCTTCTGTCATCGTTTGCTCCTTCTTTGTTTTGTAGTTCTGGTTGCTGGCGTTGGGAGCGATTCTCCTGGCCAAAGTTTGTGCACCCTTTTTTTTTTTTTTTTTTTTTATCAAGATAGGCCCTGGCAAATGGTTGGTCTGGTTCGTAATGGGGGCACTGCCCATCTCTGTGGCTTTCCTTACCCCCTAAAGTGGAAGGGTCCTTTGATCATGCTGAAGGCATCTCTGAATGGGAAATCCCGTTCCCTTCATTGTAGATCACAGTGGTTGTATTTCTGAGGTAGTTTGTCTTACAATCGATCTTATAGTCCTGTGTCCCATGGATCTGACATGTTTGTTATTCCGGAACACTTCTTTTTCACCTCTGTATTTGTGTGCAACTGCTGTTGAATCACTGATTTAGTTGCTTCTGGTGAGGAATGACTGGATTTGGAGCCCTACCACCCACTACCCCCCCATCCGGGGGTGGGGGGAAGGCCTCAGTGCCCAGCAGCATGGCTGAACCAGGCATGTGGGCAGGAATGCCCTGGCCGTCCCCAGCCACCTCATGGTATGGTGACCAGGGGGTGCAGGCCGCGGCCCCCCCACCTTGTGCTCCCCAAACCTCGAAAGGAACATGGCAGGTAAAGCAAAAATTCTTAATCATATAGAGGAAATACAGGAGACTCATAGTGTAATAGCTACCTTCAACAACCTTTAGTTAAGAAATCAGACTCAAACTATGAAAAGTAAACTGTCTTAGGTAATAATTCTAGTATTAAGTCATAGATAAATACATAGTTAATATGGGCTAATTATACAGACAGCTCTGGGATTTAGAGAAAGGAGTGACTTAACTATAGTCAGGTTAGTTAGGGAGAATTGTGAGACATGAGAAAATTGAACTTACACTTGTAGAATTTAAAATAAAAGTAAATTTTGAATAAGAGATTAATTCACATTTCTGTGGATGAGTTTCACAATGCTTTGTCCTTTAATTTTTTCTTAATTTCTATGAACAGTTACCTTTAAATTATATTTCTAAGTAGTATAAACACTTGAAAGCATTTTAAATTGTTTTCAACTTTCTTATATTTTTGTTACAGGCATCCTGATTTTCAGTTACTACAGGAAGGAGAAAGGTATGGTTAAATCAGTATCACTTTCTATATTTTCATGTTAATAAAACATTAAGAGTAAACCAGGTGGTGTGAGCTCTTGAACTTCCTGTGCTTATGCATTATGTTAGTGCCCATTCTAGCCCACACAAAGAAATATTTGCCTTGTACAGCTTTTTCTTTTATAATGGTAAGATGATGTCTTTCCTCTGTATGATTTATGTACAGCTGTTTCTACCAAGAAAGTCTAATTGAATGTGTTGAAATATGATACAAACACAGCTTCCATCTGATAATACTGTCCACCTTTGTCAACTGGATTATGTCAATTACACTTGTTGAAAGGTTTTTGTAGTCTTATTTTAAAAGAACTCTAAGCAAAAGAAAGCGTGTCTGAAGCACTAATGAAATCCCAAGTTGTGATTTTTTTAATCCTAAACTTGTGTTACTAACCCAGTCATCACTGAAATTGGGTATTAAAAAGGGGCAAGCCTCCACTAAATATCACAAGCTTTCTAAACTGGAAGAAATTACCTTTACCTTTTTCATCTGATGCAAGACAAAAACTTTTACTAAACCTCAGGCTTCCAAACCAGAAAATATTACCTTTATCTCTTTAATCTGCTTGCTTGCCCTCACCACTCTTCTCACCCCAAACCAGAAAAAAAACCTTTACCTTTTGATTCTGCCCTTTGCCTGCCCTCAGGATGCTTTTCTACCTTCCTTGCAATCCTAAAGTCAGACCATTTCCACCTTCCTTGCAATCCTAAAGTCAGACCAGGTTCTTAAGGTGTCCAAACTAAAATTTATTTGTGACAGTAAGCAAGTAAACCTGGATTACCTTACACACGTCTAACTATCCCTTTGTCCCTGATGACCTCACCACACTTTTCAATCAGCCTTGTTCACAAACACACTTGGGGTCCTCCAAATGCATGGCATTCCCTCTACTCTTTCGGAGTCTGTCCCAGCTTCCTCCAAAAGTGTGGTCTAAGACGTAGAGACTACTTCTCTTTTGGTGTCCGTCCCAATTTTAGGCAGTAGAAAAGCTCCAAACCAGGCACCAAAACAGTAAAAATTTTAAACCAGGTTTTCAGCAGCGGAGATTTCAAAACAGGTTAGATGAAGTAGGAATCAACTCCAGGTTCATCTTCTCAAGCCTGGCTCACAGCCTTTGAACCAAACTAGATAAAACAAGCTCGAACACAAAGTACAGTTTCCAAGCTCTTTAGACTTCTTTAGCAAATACCATTAGCTTTCTCCAATTGCAGGCTCCTGCCTTCAACTGCCCCAGGCCATTGCCTATCTACAGCAAAAGCTCAAGGCCTTTTTTCTTTTCCCTTTTTTTGAGGCTAAGTTTTGCTATTTTTACCCGTGGAACCGCAGGCTCACGTTGCCGAGGGTACCACGGACACAAGCGATCCCCAGCCTCAGCTTCCCAGGTAGCTAGGATTACAGGCGCGCGCGCCACCACACCCAGCAATTTTTTGGAACTAGGTCTCCCTACGTTGCCTGGAGCGGGACTCAAACCGCGATCCCTGGTCCCCGCAGCAGCTTCCTAGGCTGCCCCTTACAGGTATGCACCACCATGCCCAGCCTCAAGGCCTTTTTTCTTTCCTGTCCTGTTGCAACCTGAAGCTACTTCCTCCAGACTGGCCCATCCACGCACTGTTTCCATTGCCTCCACAGCTTCTTCCTTCCTTCTCTCCCCAAGACCACAATGCCTTGCACGCTTCCTGCTTCCTGTCTCTTCTGGCACGATTTCCTCACTATTAGTCTCCACCTCCCAACAAGAAGATGGTGCAGGTCCAACCACATGCGTCCCCAAGAAGGCGCGGCCAAGCTCCCCCATCCAGCCGTGTCACCCACAGTCTACTCCTACATTTGCCAATTTTATTATCCCCCTATCATGACCATGTCTCAAAAAACATCCTTTTTTTCTCCCAGAATAAATTTTTGGTTACTGCTCAGCATTGAGCACAGCTGAAAGTGATTTATTGATGCATATATATAATTTATAGCTTTGAAGTGATATGGAAAATATAACTACCTTAAAATTCTAAGAGATACATAAAATATGAAACTTGAATTGTCTAATTTTTTTGAATTTATACTTCATGTACCATTGACATCATTACTAAAAAATAAATTTTTAACTTAAAAATTATGTCCAGTACTAAGTAAACTTGTGATCATTTCTCTGGTCCTGCATACACACTTAGTTGCAACTCTTTGTTTTACCTTCTCCCTCGCCCCAGTATGCTGCCCTTTTTGGGGTAAGAGGGAGAGCTGTATTTGCTGTATTTAAGGAAAATAATTTTTTTAATTTAGTAGGCTTTGGGGAAAAATATTAGGTTTACAGAAAAATTGCATGCAAGACAGTTTGCATATTCCCTTTCACTACTACTCTACCACATACTTCTTGACCCAGAATCCTGGTTATCCTGATCTTTTAAAGTTCTGGCTATGGATATTTGCTAACCTATTGTTTACCACAGTTTGTAAATAAAAGATTATAAAGCCAAATCTACTTTTTGCTTTCACTCTTTCATAGTACTTTAACTTTTCATAGTTCTTTAACCTTAAAATTAAATTAAAATGTAAAATTAGCCAGGTGGGGTGGCACACGCCTGTAATCCCATTTACCTGGGAGACTGAGACTGGGGATCACTTGTGTCCGAGAGTTTGAGATAAACCAAGGGCAACACAGCAAGACCTAGTCTCTTAATAAAAAAATATTTTTTAATTTTTTTCATTAAGTCTTTAAACATAATCTTAAAGTTAAAGGAACATATCAAAGGCAAAACTATTTTTTATTATTAGCATTTTGTTTTAACTATGGGTTTTCAAATATAAACATCTTTCACTGATAATTGTTGATTTGCTGTCTTTTCTGCTATGACTTTTTCATGATTTTTAGTCTATTTATGGAATTTTCTGTGTAACTATTAACCACAGTTGGAAAGTGTTTAGATATCTCTTTAATTTTTCAGAATCTAATCAGAGTACCTGGTAAAATAGTTTTTTGAGAAGCCAGTAATGAGATTTTCAAAAGAAACCTTTTTTTTCTCCTCCAAAAAGAATATGTAAAATATTCACGGAACTAAAGCAGGCAAAAACTCAAAATAACTCAGTAGAATTTTCATTTTTTCCTTTTTCCTGTACACTTTTAAAATAATTGGAAAACAAAGAAAATGAAAGAACGATTTCAAACAAATAAAATACAGAGAAAGTACAGAATTTATAGACTAAGTGTGTGTATGTTGCCTGGGGAATAAAAGTTTAAACCTTAAAAAAGTTAAAACCTTAAAAAAGTTATGAAGTACAAATATTCTGAGATATATTGCTTTTCTATTACAGTTGTTTTATTTCTTCTACAGTGGCCATTCTGGAGAAGAAGTACAGTTATGCAGTAAGGCCATTGAAACATCCGATATTGAAAATCCTGGTCATTTTGTGAAGCATTATGAATCTAGTTCTTCCAGCACTCACAGTGACAGTAGCAGTGATAATGACCAAGACTTTGTTTCCTCCATTCTACCAGGAAACAGGCTAAATACAACGGGTATAAAGCCACAGTTGCACAAAAAAGGTGTAATGAAAAAGAAAGCTGGTCAAAAAGCTAGCTCCAAATGTGAAGACAAAGAACAGACCGTAGTAAGTGTGACTGAGCAGTTAAACAATTGCAGATTAGTTAGTCCAGAAAAAGCTGCTGCTTATGAATTTCCCTTGCAGAAAGTAAATACTGAGATTTCTTCAGATAGTCTTTTGCAAGAAAAATTAGACGTTTCAGAAATTTCTGAAAATAAATTTAATGGTTCAAAAATAACGCTTGTAGGTATAAGTAAGAAAAGTGCTGAACATTTTAAAAGGAAATTTACCAAATCAAACCAAGTTTCTAGGTCAGCTTCTAGTTCAGTGCAGGTATGTCCTGAAGTTGCAAAGACAAACTTACTAAAAGCCCTAAAGGAGACTTTGATTGAGTGGAAGACAGAAGAAACTTTGAGGTTTTTGCATGGTCAAAATTATGCCTCTGTGTGTCTGACACCGTCTTCAGCTTCCCTGGTTAAAGAAGAACTTGATGAAGATGACATAAACTCTGACCTTGATAGTCATTCCCCAGCCTTGAGGGACTCTCAAAACACCTTGGATGAGTCTTTACCTTTTAAAACCTCTGAGACAGCCATTAAACCATTGCCAAGTTATGAAAACTTGAAAAAAGAAACTGAAACACTGAATCTAAGGATCAGGGAGTTTTATAGAGGACGGTATGTTTTGAATGAAGAAAACAAGTCACAAGGCTCAGAAGAGGTATGTCTTAATGAGTTTTCCGTGCTGCTAATATGTAGAATATTCACAGGGCAAATCTTGGAAGACGAATATCAAAAAGTTAATATCAAAGAGTTAATTGTTAAATATTCGGTTTCTTTAGTCATTCAGTCTTGTGGTTTAAAATTCTACCCCAGTATTGGGATTACTATTTTCCAAGTAAGTTGAAGTTTGCCCCCAGAAAATCTTCATAAATACATATAACATTTTCCTGTAATGTCGAAACAGCCTGTAATTATGGGACAAAGTTTTCTTTAAAATCTAGTTCTGCATATAATATGTAGATTTTCTGGGGAGGCTTATTTTCTTTGTTGATATTCTTTCAGATTTCTACATGGGATGTATGTTTTTGTGTTTTATTTTCAATAAAACTGCATATAGTAGATTTGCTAATTGAATAGTAAATATTTTGATATTTCAAATATTGTAAATGAAAATACAGTAAAGACTTATTAAGTCTCACTAAGAAATAATGAACATAGGAGAAAATGGAAAGCATATCAGATAAACCCAGATATGAGTATCTGCTCTCATTTATTAGATGTCTAGTTAATCTCTTTTATCTGATTGCTCACATGTAAGTAGTACTATAACTAGCTTCTCTTGTTTATTGTTAGGACTTTTATAGATAATGTATGTAAAACATTTGTCACTGTGCCTGACATATTATTGATACTTAAATAGTTAACATGTAGAGACTGAGTATGTGCCACTGAGATTTAGAGCAATTCAGTATTTCCAATACCCATTTTTGGTTGAAGTATAGTCTAGGAAATAAAGTCATTTGATGTGAAGAGAAGTAGATGATTTTTTTTTTAAAACCTCAGACCTTTGTTACTAAAGATTTCTGAGGAAATGTGACTCAAAATTTAATACTACATTTGGAAATTTTTCAAAAGAGAGAAAGTAGAAATACAGTGACAATTCCACTATTTCTTATGTCTGACAGACTGTTATCTAGCCCAGCACTATATTTAAAATCACTTCAACTGTACTGTTAGATGGAATCCATACTTTCATATTCATCTTGGAGAAACATTGATCCCTGTCACTCAGCTGCTATAAACCTACCTTAGTATGTTACTTGTTTTGTCATTTTTGTGTTATGAACCTTAAACTCTGAGACTTGACTGTTGTTCTTTTATATAGCAAACATAGTAAATTTATAGATCATTGAATCACAAATGAATGCGTTTCTGTAATTCCTGCCTAGGCCAAGAAATTTGAGTAAACCAGAAATCCCAGCTTTATCTTTTCCTAATCATTATCTCATTCCAAAATTAATGGAATGGGATTAAAAGCGTGTGCTATCGCACCTGGCCTGGATATTTTATTTTCATTACTGCCATTTTACTGGTGAGCTTTCTCATTTTTTGTAAGTTCAACCCTTTAACTTTTGAAAGATGTTTATGATTAACAATTACTTTGTATTAGCCCATTGAAAATATCCCCTTGTCTTTTGATTTCCATTACTTATTGCTACTGCTCTAAAAATACTATTTTCTTCCTTTAGCTACTTTCAACTTTTTTTTAAAGCTTGACTTAAAAGTGATTATATATAATATCTACCATTTTAGTTGTTGTAGTACTTGAATCTGTGATTTGATTTTTTATTATTTTTAGAATGTTCTGTTATTATTTCTCCAGATGTGGCTTCTATTCAACTTTTCCTTCTGTATCTGGTATTCCAATTAGAGATACATATTTTTTTTTTTTACTGTGACTTCTTGAATCTCATATTTTCTTTTGTATTTTGCATTATATGTGGGAGTGGGAATGAGACCAGGGATTCGGTGCACATTTCTAGGTATTTGCCAAGTCAATATTCATTTCTACTATTAAACCTTCACATTGCATTCCCACTTTTAAATAATGTATTTTTTTGTTCTAGGATTTTTATTTCAATATCTATCTAAGGTATTTAGTTCTCTGAAATTTTTAATATTGTCATTTTTTTCAGGATGGATTTAGGGTAGTTACTTTATATAAAGCTGATAGCTTCATTATCTTTGTTAACTAGAGCCTGATTTCTATGGCTAGTGTTCCAGATTTTTATCATATTGTCTTGTTTTTTATTGTTTTATTATGACACAGCAAACATTGTATATTAAAAATAACAGAGATAACTTGAGACCTAGTCTGATGTTATCTTCCTTTTGTATAGATTTATGTTTATTTCTGGCAGATCATTTGAAGCAGTCCCAAGCCATCCTCGTCCATTCAGGGATTTGGGTGATTTGAAACTGGGCTTCAGCCCCCTCTGTAAGAGCCAGCCTTTTTCCTACTCAAACTTATCCTTTTGAGTATGGTCATTCCAAGGCCTTATCTCAGGCTGGGAGAATATATCCTTGGTTGCCAATACCGGTTCTTTCTTGAATGTTTACTAGAAAACAGTGCTTGGGTTCTTAGTATCTAAATTGCCTCTTCTAGAATTAATCTTCTCTAGAGTTACCTTCTCCAGCATCTCAGGTCACAATTCTTCTGCTTTCAAACAAATGTGGGTTTTTTCCTAGTTTTTTCAGTTTCAACAGGAGAGGTGGTAGGTATGCTCTTGTCTCCCATTTTTGGAAGTGGAATTCTCCATAGTGTGTTTAAATTATATGCTAATTTAAATTATACAGTCACCTACATTTGTGTAGCATTTAGAAGTTTATGGAATTCTTTACTGTGTTCTCATTTAATAAAGATATTAGTATCCCAACTATACAGAGTTTTAAAAAAAGATACTCTCAGGAAAGGGCACGTGATCAGCATCAACCTAATGACAGAGCACATATTCAAATTTCAATCTTGTATTTCTCAAGTCTGGTTTTTATTCTCATGTACCACAGGCTGTTGACTTGTATGTTTTTGTATTTGTTATTCTTTTTTTAAAAAATGTAAACTTACTATTCTTTTTGCTTTGTTTCAAAATGTGACTCAGCATGATCCCACATTTCCGCTGGTAGACTCAAGTTCTCAGAACCAGATCAGAAAGCGCATTGTTCTTGAAAAATTGAGCAAGGTGTAAGTATAAGTTGTCATTCCACTTTTTAATATTTTTAAGTTAACTCAGTATCTGAGAGTTTATGTATTGTCCTTGAATTTTGAACAGCTTGAGAAAAAAAATCAAAAATTTACATAAGTTTCTTTACTTCAGAAATTTAGACTTTTAGGAGATTTTACCAAGGAAAATCTTCCATTTTATATTGAGGACACAACCACATAATAAAGAGGAAGAATTGAGAATATGGTAGTGGAAAACCAAAGTACTTCACTTCCACATAATCAGTAAAATCAGGGAAAAAAAAATATTAAAACTAAACTCATTTAAATACTGATTTGTGGTAAATATGTCACGTTAGTCTCATATGTAAATCTTATGAATAAAACTTGATAAGGTTTTAATGGTCTGTTTGCTCGCTTTGCATACATATTCAGATATAGTTCATACTCAGCAACTTGATTTTTGTTCAGCTCAACTTTGCACTTCAGTTTTAAGCTTTTCATGGTGGAACTTACTGTTCTTGTAAATTAACCCAGTCATAAATGACATTTAAAAATTGCAATCTTGGTTTCTTTTTTAAAAGAGGTTTGAAAATCTTTTTTCTGAGGGTGTGAGAGGTGTCTTGAACTTTTCAACTTGCATTTTCTTTCTTTAGCAATAAAGATAGAAAGGTGTTTTCTGTCACTGTTTAAGATGTTGTGCATCTAGAGAAGTTTTAACATTCTTCAAATAGTTAAAAAATTTTTTAAATATATTTTTCTGAAAGTCAGAAGTTGTTTCCTCTCAGTTTTACATTTTAAATGTTTAAACTCATATTTGGTGGGTACCTGGGGTACCTGCTATATCTTGGATTCAATATAGAATAATTACTGTTAGTTTTGCCTTTATCTGCTCCTTATACTTTACATTTGTTTCTGTTAAATATTAGTTTAGAAAACAGTATAATTGATCTTCTGATCCATAGAACAAGAGAATATCAACGCTTGTTTTAGCTTACATAGCTTTGAAAGTTGGAATGGATTGTCTATACTAGTATGTAGTCAGTAGATAAAAATTTATGTGAACCTTTTTTTCTAGAGCTATTAATTTGAAAGTACCTAATTTTAAATAAATATAACAAAATATTAGGAGTTGAATCTGGGACTAAGTAATATGAGGTTACTACTATTCCATTTTGGAACATGTTTGAACTTTCATAAGAAGTTTAAAAAAAAGTAATGCATACTATTGTAGGCATTCCAATGTGGTATTAAAAAAAGAAGTCAATAACCAGTAATCTCACCACTCAACAGTAATTACTGCTAATATTTTGATATTCATCCTTGATGTATATGTGATACATATGTTGTATGTATATTGATTCTGATTCTCTGTGGTTCCCTCTCTTATAACATGAACCTAGAAGACATGAAGTTTCTTTGATATGTTATGAATTACATACAGTAGCATTATATATTTTGTCTTAGCATTAAAGTCTTAACATTTTCATATATTTTCACTTTTTTTTTTTTTTTTTTTTTGAGATTAGGTCTTGCTATTTTTGTCTGTGGAACCGCAGGCTCTCGTTGCCCGGGGTACCACAGACTCAAGCAATCCCCAGCCTCAGCCTCCCAGGTAGCTGGGATGACAGGCACGCACCAGCTATTTTTTTGGAACTAGGTCTCGCTGTGGGCCCCAGGCGGGACTCGAACCGCGATCCCTAGCCCCTGCCGCTTCATAGGCTGAAGCTTACAAGCACGAGCCACCGTGCCCGGCTATTTTCACTTTAGAAAATAAAGATTTGTATTATATTTAAATGTCTTGTTATTTTCCATTATATGAATATATCATAATTAACCAATGACCTATTGACCATCTGTTTCCAGTTCTTCACTGCTAGAAAGATTTCTGTAGTAAACATCTTTTATGTTTATCTGATTATTTCTTTAGGATAAAGTTTTTCATGATAAAACTGTTGGATGCACAAACATACGCACATTCAAAATATTAATATATTTGTCAAATTATTCTTCAGAAATGTGTCAGTTTTTACTCCTAACAAGAATTTAACAGGTAGAACAGTGCCACAGTCTTTTTTTTTTTTCTTTTTCAACTTCCAACACCACAGTCTTATGTTGAACCATTGGAAGGTAATTTATAACTAATAGTAGCCAAAATGATACTTTTTGCATTTCCATGTGTCACTCTGTAGCATGAGATACAAAGTGGAGGATGGGATTAGTATGAAATACTTCCTTATAACTTCTTACCAGTGATAATCTAGCTTAATGTCCTCTATGTGTCATTATTGCCTGCCTAGAAAATCTAGACTTTTACAAGACATAAATACTGTCTCTATGTGATTGCTACATTACAAAATAAATTAATTTTTAATTTTCAGATTGCCTGGACTTTTAGGACCACTTCAGATAACACCAGGAGATATTCACACACATCTTAAAGAACTTGTTCGAACATTCAGGTTAGTGTTAATATTGTGATTTTCTTTCAGATATTTGAAATGTATGTGATTGCCCTGCAGAATCCATAGTTAGATGAAGGCATGAAGTGACTTACCTCCAGTGCTTTACATCTAAATATAATGCCCTATTTGCTCCTCCACTAAACATTACTTCTGGTTTTTGTTATATGTAGCCCCTTATTTGCGCACATATTAATAAACATTAATATTATTAAATATACTAATTATTAAAAATATTAATAGATATTAATAAAATAGAGATATATAGTAAATGTTTTGGCCAAGCATTAAAATTAATGAAGACAGGAAGTACCAACATAGAATGAACTTCTAGTTAGAAGACTCAGTTCTTCCAGAAAGTCAATTATTATAAATTATTTTTGTTAGCAATAGTAGCAAGACTTTAAGTTTAAAGTGTACAGCAACAGTTTTTTGGCACTATCAGCTGTTACTTTTTTTTTTTGCGGTCATTGTACTGTATTCAGTTATGCCAAATAGATACTTTAAAGTAGAACATTTGAAAACATCACTAAACTTTTTGTGTGCCACAAGGTAATTAAAACATTTTTCAATAAGATTTTTTATTTTTGTTTTTTGAGACTAGGTCTCACTATTTTTGCCCGTGAAACCGCACGCTCACGTTGCCCAGGGTACCACAGACTCAAGCAATCCCAAGCAACTTCCCAGGCAACTGGGATTACAGGCGGCGCCACTACACCCAGCTGTTTTTTGGGGACTAGGTCTCGCTGTTTTGCTCCAAGTGGACTCAAACCATGATCCCTAGCCCCAGCCACTTCATAGGCTAAAGCTTACGGGCACGTGCCACCATGCCCAGCTACAATAGATGGAACTAGATTGGATTCATTGTTATACAAATCTCAAAAAATGCTTCATTCTTAGCAAATGTAAAAGATCTTTCTTTTTTCAAATTAATATTGTATTTTATTTAGTTTTTATTGCAGTAACATTGGTTCATAGGTTCAGAGGTTTAGAGGTTCTTCCCCTTCAGGTTTGTTGCACACCATACCTACCACCAAAACACTCATAGTCCATTGTGCACCTTCCCCACTTTATTCTCTCCCCTTCTCTCCCTCTGATAGTTCTTTGTTATTGGTTTGACTTTATTGGACCCCTTGTTTTTGTCACTCAGTCTAAGTGGCATCCATGTGAGTGACATCTTCTGATATGCATCTTTCACCTGATTTATTTTACTGAGCATAATCCCCTCCATTTCCATCTATGTTGTTGCAAATAGCAAAAGTGTTTTTTGACAGCTGGGTAGTATTTCATTGTGTGTGTGTGCGCGTGTGTGTGTGTGCGCGCGTGTGTGTGTGTGTGCACGTGCATGTAACACACATCTTCTTGATCCACTCATCTGTATTTGGGCATTTCAGTTGTTTCCATAACTTAGCTATTGTAAATAATACTGTGATGAACATAGGCGTGCATATATCTTTCAAATTACAGCTTCTCATTTCTTTAAGCAGATAACCTAGAAGTAGAATCTGGGTCATAAGGATGATAGATTCATTTTTAGTATTTTGAGAAACCTCCATACTGTTTTCCATAGAAACAAGATCAGTCTCTATTCCTACCAACAGTACGCAAGGGTTCTCTTTCCTCCACATCTTCACCACACTTCTGGACTTTTAAATATGGGCCATTTTCACATGTATCTTGTGGGTTTAATTTGCATTTCCCTAATGATAAGTAATAACAATCATTTGCCTGTTGGTAATCTGAATGTCTTCTTTGGAGAAGTGCCCATTTAGCTTTTCTTCCCACTCTTTTGTTAACTACTAACTTTATTTTTGTTTAGTTGTGTGAGTGCTTTGTGGATCTTGGATGTCAGCCACTTGTTGAATATATGATTTGCAAATATTTTTTCCCATTTACCAGGGCATCCTATCATTTCAGTTTCTCTTGCTGTGCAGAAGCTTTTTAGTTTGAATAGTCCCCATAATTTTTATTCTCTTTCGTTTCCCTTACTGTTGGAAACAAATCCACAAAGACTAAAAGATCACTTTTGACACTTTAAAATATGTAGCCTTCATAGACTCAAGCTAGACAAGTTGTCTTAAGATGGTCTTTTTTTGTGAAGTGTGACTAAACAGTGTGGCCGGAGTAATAGCTTTCTCTCAGCATTTTGTTTTTAATCTTTTTGAGTGCTGGTTTGTAATCCATTTTGAAAATATGAAATTATGATAAAATGTAATCTATTACTTTTTATATTAAACATTTTTCAAAACTATTAAAGTTACCTAATATATTCAGTATATCAACCTATTTTGCTAAATAGTTAAAAATTTTTACAATTGTCTTGGACATAAAATTTTCACAATTACTGCAGCATTTTCTCTATTGACTGACATGATAAAATAAAGACATGACATTTTCACTCTCGTCCATCTGGAATGTTTATATTTGAAAATAAATGTTCAGGTAATAACAATAAATTTGAATGACAAGATAATCTTAATTACTGAGATTGTTAGACTCAAATATAATGGGAGATATGCAATCAAAATATACATGCAAGTTTAGGAATACTAGAAAAGATGCTCCAGTTGACCCAGGTCTTTTTGAAGACTGACTACTACATTGCCTAAAAGGATTTTGATTAGACACTGGGACCAAAAATCAACTTCTCTGTGTCCCTATAATGAAGAAAAGAGACTTTCATTTTAGATGCTCCAGCTTATATCCATCTGTCTAGTAATGATAAAGCTTCAGTAGGTACGCACAGTATGGAGTCATTGAAGTTTAGGGTATTTTCAGGATTTTTAAGAAAATGAATATCATATTAACAGAAAGGTTAGCTGAGGGAAGATGAAGCCCAGATATTACTGTCATTGATTTTTAAAGGACCTGCCATTCATTTTCTTGGAGACAATATTTAATCACCATTCAGAGCAAAATAATAAAATCACTGAAGACATTTCAGAAGAAATATTAGAATAAAATCCTTGATTTTGAACAAATGTGAATTTTGTACTTCATTCTCTGCTCATTTTGAATAGATTAATAGGGTATTTAACTGTATTCCCTTGTTATTTTTCAAATTATCTAATTGAGTGTCAAATTATCTAATAGTCTTTTTTAAAAAGCTATTCTGAGGTTCTCAGAACTTGCTAGTGACCCATTAGAAATGTTAGGCTATAACTGTAGGATTGTCCTGTTACTACTTTCATGTGTTAGAATTTTAAATATTTCAAGTTTGAAACCACTGTCCAAGTTGTTTTGGTTTTCTAAAGAAGCCCAAGTAATAATGTTTGGTTCATATCAATACATGTAGTCATTAAAGTGCTTATTATGTTAGGCTATTCTTGGAATTTTATGTTATCTCATTAATTATGAAAGAAATAATGGTGTTACTCTGATTGTACAGGTGAGGGGTTACGTAATCCCTCTCTCAACTAGTGGTTGGTTTTAATCAACTACTACTACTAGTGCTCTAAGTCATGAGGATACAGCTTAAGTGTTCTCACCACCAAAAAAAAAATCTGAGATGATTGATTAGTTTATGGCTTGTGATTTCACTATGCGCGCACACACACACACATATGTAAACATAAATTGTATATCTTAAACATACACCACTACCATGTAAGAACTCTCCTTAAGAGGGTTCTGTTACCTCTGAGACTTAAGTTACCTTAATATGTAAGTAAGAAAGACTGGCAGCACTCTATGCCTTCTTACTAGAGGGAGCTTAAGAGAGAATGCAGATATGAGATTTTCAGATCCTGTTTTCCTTTTATATTTACAAACTATTGTTATCTTTTTCTGTCATTCCTATTTTGAAGTCTTTCCTACTGGGCTTTCTGCATTTTCATTAAACTAAAATTAAGCCTAGGAGAAATGATATCACTAAGTTTTAAATTATCCAGATTAGGATATGTGACTTTATAAATGAGACATGATTGGTCTCATGAGTGTCAAAGTTGTGTGTCAAAGTTGTGATGAGTATATAAAAATTTGTATTCTTTCTGCTTTTATGTTTGAGATTTAATAAGAGTTTGGAAAATAAACCTCCAAATATGCACAAATATTTGTAAGGATATTATAAAAACCTAATGTTATGTTAGAAAATATTTACCCTTTAGTATATGCAAGTCATAGCTGTAGACTTTGCTACTTTTCAAAAAAAAGTCAATTAGAGTACAGAATGACCTCTTATAGGATAACTCATTTGGGGGGGTCTTCAGATTCTGACCAGACAACATCAGCGGGTTATGTAACTATTTGTAAGCTAGTGCTCTAGGTGAAATCTATGCAGTAATTGATGACAGTGACAAGTGCTGAGAGATCTTTTTAAACAATATTGGAAGTGAAAAAAGTTGACATAAATAAACATATCCTTCTTCTTAAAATGATAATAGAACTTGTAGAGCAGTGATTCTCATGCCAGTTGTGCATCAGAATTACCTGGGGAGCTTTTTTTTTTTTTTTTTTTCTTGAGACTAGGTCTCACTATTTTTGCCCGTGGAACCGCAGGCTCTCGTTGCCCGGGGTACCACAGACTCAAGCAATCCCCAGCCTCAACTTCCCAGATAGCTGGGATTACAGGCGTGTGCCACCACACTCAGCTATTTTTTGGAACTAGGTCTCGCTGTGGGCCCCAGGCGGGACTCAAACCGCGATCCCTAGCCCCGGCTGCTTCATAGGCTGAAGCTTTCAGGCACGAGCCACCGTGCCCGGCTTGGGGAGCTTTTAACAATTTACAGATGCCTAACTCCACTCCTAGAGATTGAGTTTCATTTAGTTAGGGTTGGGCCTAGATTTAAAAACCCTCCAGGTGATTCTGATGTGCAGCCAAAGTTGAGAGCCTGTTCGAACTTTAAAGCAACTTTTTCAGCTCTTTGAAGACAGTCTCCAGTGAATAGAGCTGCCCTTTTCACTAAATTGTATCACAATCGTTTATCTGGGATGTTACATTGATTTACAGATCAGAGTGTTTCATTAGAAGTTCCTTGGTAGTGATTCCCTGTCATTAATGTTGAATCAAAATATTTTTTTAAATCTGATTTGAATTAAAATTACATCTTGACACAAAAATTTTTACAGTTTCATCAATGATGAATCAAAATGTCTAAATCTCTGCTGAATTTCAAATTACATTTTGAAAATGTGTGCTTTTTATTTTATAGTTGATTGATTGATTTATTGATTGACTGATTGACTAGGTCTCACTACTTTTGCCTGTGGAATTGCAGGCTCACATTGCCCATGGTACCACGAACTCAAGCAATCCCCAGCCACAGCTTCCCAGGTAGCTGGGATTACAGGCGCGCGCCACCACACACACACACACACACACACACACACACACACACACACACCCCTACGTGCCCCCCCCTCTAGTTTTTTGGAACTAGGTCTTGCTGTGTTGGCCCAGGCGGGACTCAAACTGATAGGTTGTGCTACCCCCCTCCCCATTGTCTCCTGTTTAAGATTGCAGATTTCAAGGACAGATGCTAAAATGTGAGAATGACCTTAGTTGGAATTTCCCTTCAGGGAGATGCAGGGGGAGAAAGAAATGAAATGATCAAGGTGAAACAGGTTTTCTGGAAGACGGGAAATCAGGGTGTATAAAGGGTATGCAAACAAAGATTCCAATTCCAATATGGAGATTGGATAGAGAGAGAGAGAGAGATTCAATGGAGGAGCGATGGGAATCGGGCATCTCATAAAAATGTGAGCCATGTGGACTTGGCCAGGGCCTGGGGGCCTGTAGCCCTTGGCTGACCCAGGCTGGCAACATGGCAGTTAATTGAGTTGGAGTTTGTTTTGCTGAGTTTGACTGGTGTCTGGAAGAGACAGTGCGAAAGTTAGGCCTGAAAAGCAAGTGAACTTTGCTGGGTCCAGTACCATGAAGTTTCTACCTGGACGGCATGGAGGAGGTGGAGCATGCCAAAGGAGCGCGCCTAAAGAAAGAGGTCTTCAAACACGTGGATTGAACTCTGACTGACTCGTTTTGGTGAGATAATTAAGACTGAGAGATTTAGGATTTCTGGGCAATCTGGGAAAGGACTTTGAACAATGTTAACGTAATTGGGGTTTTCCTCACATGTTTCTTGTGTAGTTATTAGGATAATTAGAAAATCACTTTGTTAGAAATAAATTAGTCTGCACTGATAGTCTTGCATTGGTTTGGTATTTTGGTTGAGAAGGCTGGGAATGGTGGAAAGAACCCACAAGAGTTTAAACTGTTTCTGGGTTTTTCTTTTTAGGTCTGAAAGAGGGAAAGAAAGCAGAGAGAAGCTGGTAGCTGGTTTGCATATCAATAGTAGGCAGGTACAGTGTAAATGCTAATGGCCTGCTTGTATCCTGCTTTGTAGAGAGAAGCAGGCAGAGGTGTCAAGGTTAAGGTAAAGGTTAAAGGTAAATAGCCAGCTTGTAGCCTGCTTCCTAGGGAGAGAAGCAGGCATAGGTGTATCCACTTAAAGTTAAAGGCAATTGCTGGCCGGGCACGGTGGCTCGTGCCTGTAAGCTTCAGCCTTTGAAGCGGCCAGGGCTAGGGATCGCGGTTCGAGTCCCGCCTGGGGCCCACAGCGAGACCTAGTTCCAAAAAAATAGCTGGGCGTGGTGGTGCGCGCCTGTAATCCCAGCTACCTGGGAAGCTGAGGCTGGGGATTGCTTGAGTCTGTGGTACCCTGGGCAACAAGAGCCTGTGGTTCCATGGGCAAAAATAGCGAGACCTAGTCTCAAAAAAAAAAAAAAAAAGGCAATTGCTAATGTGAATGTTTTGGAGCCAGCTTTGGAGAGAGAAGCAGGCCTATATGTTTAGTCAAAGGTAAAAAGCCCTTCATGGTCACCCTCTTTCAAAACCGTGACCCCCAGTCCTGGCCACACTCCATAGGCTGTCGCTTATAGGCACGCACCACTGTGCCCTGTCCAATGTGTGCTTTTTAAATGTTCCCTATCAAGTATTGCTATTTTCATTTTTTTAAATTTTCACTCACATAGTAGGAAGTACATTCGTTTACAGTTGGTAGTTGAAAATATTTTGGTGCAGCACAAGAAAATTTTGTTTTTGCCACTAAAAGTACCTTGAAGTGAAAGCACAGACCTCATGTTTTCCCCAGTGTCTGAAACAGTGATACAGCATAGATACTCAATAGGTTTCTTTGCTGAATGAGTGAATTTATGAAAACTTAAATTTGTCCTAACTTTGGAAAATTTCAGTATAGCAGAAGAGGACATCCGATTTAACTTTTTTGGCCATTTTTTTTCTACTGTTTGACTTGTATCTAAATACTGTGTTCTTAATTGCTTTGATAAAGCAGTGAATAAAACAGACAAAAATTCCCTCTCTCAGAACAATTCTAATAAAAGGATATACAGATTTTTAAAACAATGCTTATATTGTTATTGGGCCACCTATTCCAGGTACTTGATAACCCCTTTCTCATATCCCAATTTATTTTCCTCCTCTTCTCAGAAGCAGGGAAAAGGAATGATACTGAGGAGGGAGGAAACTGTGATTTTAAATTAGTTAGGGAAGACCTCATTGGGAAGGTGCTGTTTATTTAAAGATCTGAAAATTGGTGAGGAAGCAGGCCATGTTGCTTTCTGTATATCAGACAGGAACAGCAGGTGCAGAGGCTCTGAAGCAGAAACAGCTGATATATTTACAGTATACTGTGGATACTGGAGAGACGGAGAACTGTGCAGAGGCAAAGGTAAAAAGCAGTACAGTCAGAAGTATCGGGCAGGGAGCAAGTATAGTTTGGATTATATGGGCATTGTTAACATTCTTTGACTTTTACTCTAAATTAGAGAACAATTGTTGGATTCTGAACAAAGGAATGGCATGGTCTCATGGACATTTTTTTTTAATATATTCTATTTATATATAAATTTCACAACTTTGTAATCTCAAGGGTTTGCCCCCCCCTCCCCTCCCTTCCCCCCCTTTCCCTCCTGTTCATAGTTGTGCGTTTCATTTTGGTGCTTAGCTTGTTTTGACTTTCCTCAAGGCTTTTATTTATTTTCTTTCTTTTTTTTTTT
>PVHY01006461.1:0-74373 GCA_004024945.1 Uropsilus gracilis | reverse complement strand
CCAATAAGAATGGCCCACATCCAAAGAACAGACAACAAGAATTGCTGGCGAGGATGTGGAGAGAAAGGAACACTACTACACTGTTGGTGGGAATGTAAACTAGTCCAACCACTATGGAAAGCTGTATGGAGGACCCTCAAGTTAATGAAAATGGAATTACCATTTGACCCAGCAATTGCTCTCTTGGGAATCTACCCAAGAGACCTATACGTGGTCTATACAAAGAGACCTATACAAAGGGACACCCGTGCTCGGATGTTTACTGCAGCACAATTTATAATTGCAAGGACATGGAAGCAACATAAATGCCCCAAAACAGATGACTAGATGAAAAAAATGTGGTACATATACACAATGGAATATTACTCATCAATTAAAAATGACAAATTTGATGAATTTATGGAAACCTGGATGTGCCTAGAAGAAATCATTCTAGCAGAAACGAGCCAGATAGAAAGGGACAGAAACCAAATGGTTTCACTAATATATGGTCAACCAAATGAAACTGCACAAGGGGATAATGGGGACCAGCTGGAGCGGGTGGGAAGGGGAGGTGGTGGGTGACCCCCCAGGGACTGAAATGATGTGAAATATATATAAATAAATAAATAAATTAAAAAAAATAGCTGAATGTGGTGGTGCGCACCTGTAATCCCAGCTACCTGGGAAGCTGAGACTGGGGATCATTTGAGTCCATGGTACCCTGGGCAACGTGAGCCTGCGGTTCCACAGGCAAAAATAGAAAAAAGAAAAAAAAAGAAATAGTAAGGTAAAAGCAGTGTGATGAGTTCCTATTTGATAAATGCAATGTAAACCTGATGGATAATTCTGTGGATTTAGTAATATAAGACACGTAAGTTATAAACTATTATAGACATAACACAACTCTAATATCATCATCATGGTCATCTACATCAATCCCTTTTAGATTTTAGAATCAATTTTAAGGGAAGTGTGCCTTAGTTTCCATTTACTGAGATGGTCAAGCATGATGGAAATTAAGACTCAGATCTTAGAATTGGACACACTAAAACTTCAAACACAACTTTTAGCACACATATCTTACTCTACACAAGTCCCTACTAAAGTGTTTCACCTTTCCCAAAATAAGCAAAATACTGTAAATTAAAAGAAACCTAAGAACTGAAGGAAAATGTGGCAAAGTTGAACTGACATAATGTGAGCAAAGTTATTTTCCATGCTTCAGAGAAAGGAAGAAGGGAGGAGGAAGGGAGCGAGAGAGAGGTTCTTAAAGTTTTCCCTGTATTTTCACAGGTGAAATTGCAATCTGGACACAGCTTTTCTAATGTACCTATATCAGAGGTCAGAATTCTGAAAGTAGTAGGATACTTATTAAAGATCATCTTGAAGCAAAAAATTGCTAACTTTGAGACTTGCCTTTATTTGCTATGAAATTATATCTTGAATCACTCATGCTCTGCCTATTCATTCATCTAAAATTATCAATGGAGCTTCTGAGAGGGACCAGACTGTGTATAAGGAGTGGGAGACCCATGAAGATGGTTACAAAAAACAACAAACAGGAGGGTCTCAGTCATCAGCACTCCCACAGGGAGGAAGATGCACCACTTATCACTTAAGAACTTCATTTGGTTGAAACCCACCTTTCCTCACCCACATTAACCCCCCCCAAAAAAAAATTAATGCTGATTCTTGAAGGATAACATTTGTTTCAAAAAGGCAGAGAAATTAAACAGCCTGTAGTAAAAGGCAGTGGGGAAGGGGAGTTAAATAAAATTCAAATTCAGGGAACTCATGTCCTGTAAAGCTTTGTTTTAAATGCATGCAGTGGGGTATATAATAACAACAAAACTAAACAAATAAACAATCAACACAAAAGTTCCCTTCCACCTCAAACCCCAGGTGCTGAGACACCCAGCGTTTTATGCACATGCACACATGATTTCATTAACTTTCAAACATATGTGCTAATGAACTGTAGGCACCTTTCATTAAATTGCTTTTGTCTCAGGGAACAATACTCCCTTAGTCATTCAATGATTTATTGAGCAACTAAATAGCAAGAACTGTTCTAGAAGATGCTAACAGTGACCAAAGAAATGTAACTTGCCCTCATGAAGCTGATAGCTCAGTGCATATTAGCATATAAACCATACTTCAATCTTTCAAGATCAGTATATATATATATATATATATATTCACTGCATTTTAAGAATACGCTATAATAAGGATCTGGTTTAACTAAGACCCTCAGTGATGAGCATTTAGGTGGCCTTTCAGTTTATTTATTTATTTTTAATTAACATTGATCTTACAGCATTCTTTTCAAATATAAACACATATTTTGGGCAAACTTTTTAACTGTTTTAAAACATGTTAATTATGTCAACACTGCAGTTTGAAATTTTTCATCCCATGACACGTTTTCACTTATCTTCATTTATAAAATCAGAAGGAAGATATGCACTCTAGAATTGTTTAACTAAGTTCAGATTCCAGTGGAATATTTGCAACAGTTTGAGCAGACTATGTTACAGTTTTTAAGAGCCTGTGAAGAAAGTAAATGTCACAGTCAATCCATGTTTTCCTCTTGCAACTGTTAGGTGTGGTGCTAATTCTTCCAGCTGGTTTTCAGACAGCTTTTAAAATTAACTTTAAGTTTCCCTAGCCCTTAAAAGTCAGAATGATTCCTTTGCCAACAGAAACAGAGCTTTTACTGAACAGTCAGAATTCACAACGTTTTTATAATTTCAAATATAGCTTTTTTCTCTTCGCCCGATTTCAGATATTCTGGGTTGTGTGTGCGCACAACAGGCACATGCACATAAATGTGGGTATACATATGAGCAAACAAACTCTTCCAGGTGAGATTTATTGAGGGTCTACGAGGCACAGCAATCCAAAAAGTAACAATGAACCAACTTTATACTAATCTGACACTATAAAACAAAAACTCCAACACTATAAAACAAAAAATCCAACAGAGCCCACACTGCTTTAGCAACAAGCCGGACAGCAATTAATTCTTGAGCACTGTGTGTGCCAGGCTCTGTGCTAATGGTTTCAAGTACATCTCCCATTTCATTACAAAATCACCCACTTTTCAGAAATGAAAACTGTGACTTAGAGATATTTAGGTATTTGCCAAACTCATTCTGCTCCTAAATGATAGTACCGAATGCAAATGTAGACAGCCTCTGCTTTAAAATCTACAACTGGTTACCACATGGTACTCTTGCAAATACAAAATACATCTAATAATACCTGTTTGCAAATTGTGCTTAAGGAATTTCACATGTGCAAGGCATTTCATATTCACTAAGGCATAACATACAGATTTATATAGGTTAACGCAAATTCTCCCCATATTTTGGATCCACAATTCAACCTACATCTAACTTACTTCGTAGTTAGTGTTCTATTGTGCACCACAATAGACCCCCGGAATGATAAAGTCATGTGATATTTTCTGACTACTTTCTGCAAAGATGAAGGGTTATGAGCATGAACTCTGGAGCCATACTGCCTGGATTTGAATTCCAGAACAGTGGTGTGCTAGCTGTGCACACTGAACAAATTACTCTCCTGTGCTTGTTTATCTGCTAACTGGAGACTGTTGGTGGCAACAGGTATCAAAGAGCATAATTGACATACTGCTAAGAACAGTGACCCAGGCCCAGGCACTTCACAAAGCTCACTGCTGAAGTTAAACTACCCATATTCATTCTACAATAGCACCACAAAGTACCACAAGACCATCTCAGGACACAGCCTGGGTTGATAGTACACCACATGTTACAGGAAAAGCCAACTATGAAGCTTCATTATTAGAATGAAAACAAACCTACCACTCAATTGAGATGTAACTGGAGTAACTAAGGCAAGCCCTTCCAAGAATTTCTCAAGCAAAGGTCTCTAATGACCTCCCAAGTCTGACTAGACCCCATACAACCCACTAAAATGGATTCTTTTCAGCGCTGGCCGAAGGAACTGATCTGGGTCCACAGGCATGGCTGTCAAAAGTTACATATCCTGCTAGGACAGAGAAGCCATGAAAAGCAGAACCATGGGGCATTTGGGGGCATCCTAGGTAAAATGGAGCCCTCACAGCTTCACAGCCACCTTTTGCTCAAAGATGAAGAATCCCATTAAAAGGGGTGGGGAGGGAGTAACTGATAGGCAGCAAGCCAAGAAGGTCTAGGGTGTCTTGCCACACTCTCTATGTTGGGCATCACCAGAGACTCAGGGTGAAGGAAGGAAAAGGGTTCCACAATGGAGCTCCATTCAGCACAAAAGGGCCTCCTTTTCAGTCCCTATCCCTTTTCTCCAGCTGAGCTTAGTTTTATGCAAACCACACTCTTAATGGAGCTCAAAATCCCGGCTACTGGAAGGTTGGGAGGGTGGGTAGGCGGGGTGAGCCAACAGTTCATTAAGTGGCAGCAGGCCAGTGAAGTGGGGCCAGCGGGAATGGGAGACAGGGAGGGGGAGGGCCCCTGGCTCTAAACCCACGGGAGGCGAAGGAAAGCATCCTCCAAGGGACCTCCCCCGGCGCCCCGAACAACCCTAGTTTGTGAGAAGACTGGCTGCTTCTGACGCCTTCCACCTGCCCCCACCGCTGTCCCCGCGTGCCGGCCTGACCACTCCACTGTGCAGCCGAGATGCTTGCCCGGAAAACATGGCTGGCAGGAGCATCCGCGAGGCACGCAAGGAGCTGGAGCGTTTTCTGGAGGGTTGCGGCCCGCCAACCCCTGCAGGGTAAGGTCGGAGGTGGCGAACTTGAACGCCCAGACTGGAGGCAAGTGCAGTCCTTCCAGCGATTCCCCGGCGCGGTTCCTTCCTCACTCCCTCCCCTTTTCCTTCCTTCCCTTTCCTCCTGCTTTCCGCCTCTCCCGTTCCCCGCTCCCTCAACCCGGTCCAGCCTCCTTCCTGCCCCCCCCAGACCCCCACCCCTCCCTGCTCCCCCTGTCACTTCCAAGCCCAAGGACAAAAACCACCGGCCAGCACGGTTACCTGCGGGCCCCCAAGCAGCCCCGAGGTCTGCCTCTGTCACTGCCAGAGCCTAGGCGCGCGCTCGGCCGCCGCCCGCCTCATCCCCGCGCGTCTGAGCCGCCCGGCAGCAGCTGCGCCTTTTATGGGGCCCGCAGGCAGTGGCACTGCCCTGGCGTCCCCAGCCCAGCTCGCTAGCTCAGCGGTAGCAGCGTCAATGCGCACTATTCACACTCGGGGGCCTCCGCTGGGTCCCCCGGGAGTGCTCGGCCTCCAGCCCGCCCCCCCTCCACATGGCCTGGGGGGAGGGGAGGCGGACCCGCAGGGGTAATGTCACGTGGTTCTGGTCCAGGGTAGCCAGGGAAATATGGGCCCCCTTTAAATCATATGGGCAACACAACCGCGGAAATGGAGGAAAAGATACAGATACGGTCAAATAGGAGTCAGGTTTACTTGGGGATTAAACTGAACCTTCCACCGTCTCGCTATTATTTTACTTATAATAACAACTAATAAACAGTACTTGCCATTTTATTGATTGTGAGCCAAAAATATTCTCTACTGGTGCGGATCATTTTGAAAACAGGATGCTAGAATTCTACTCAATCTCCTTTCTCCCACTCCCGCTTTGCTAAATAGAAATCCGATCCTATCTTCACTCTTCTGGAAACCTACTCTGGTCCCTAACCCATAGTAATAAAAGCTAACTGAAACTGACCTTTCACTAACCACCTTTAGCATTAAAGGTGCCTCAAAAATCTATCCCGATTCTACTTTCTAGCCTGAAAGATGTGTCTCATCATCTTTCAGTTACCTAGAAAAGGGTAACTACCTTCCTTTAAAAAAAAAGGGGGGGGGAGGGAACATGCCTGAGAGGGAAAGTGACTGCCAAAGGTTACTCAACTAAGTGCTTAGAGCAAAGGTGGAGGTCAATATAAATAAAAAGTTCTGGATCTTGATTCCCCATGTTACTGCCTTTTACAAACCTCTGATGCCAAAATGATACACCTTTCGAACTTTGTAATATATTTTACCTCTTCTTTAGGAGAAACTAGAAAAAAAAAGGGGGGGGGGTTTGACTAGGTAAAAGAAATTATCAAAAGCCCCCCCTCGAATGCATCACCTCAGGTCAGCTATTCCATTTGCTTCATACACATTTTAAATTCTAATTTCATGTGGACCATGGCAATAGTGAGTGGGATATTCATGGGGAAGAAAATCAACATGACTACAATGGGATTGGCCCCCAGCAAGCTCACACCACTGCCAGTGACAGCAAAACATCTCCCACGGAAGAAGCCAAAAGGCAATTATTCGATTGACTTTACACAGTATTAAAATGATTTTCCCATGTGAATTACAGAAACAGGACAATAATATCCATACCACAGATCTGAAGAGCTGTCTCCTCAAGAGTGTGAAAATGCATTAGCCAAAATAATAAGATCAATGTTACATTTACCCCAGTGTCTTTTTTTTTTTTTTCCTAAGCAACCACAGGGGAAGGATTGGGGAATAAGAGTTCCCTTAAGCAAAGCTGGTACAATATCCCTAGGTGAAGTTCATTAGAAGACTAGATAAGCCTGATTCTGATAAGATGCAGGAAAGGAATGTGTAAGTTGGTAGCTGCAAAAGAAAGAGGGAGGGAGGGTTGGGACACTCATGTTGGAGTGAAAGTGATTTTCAATTTTGAATAATTATATTAGGTCATTCAATGTGTGGAATGGAGTGCCTGGAGTACATGGTTCCTGTTGAGAGGGTTCTCAGAGGCTGAGTGCTGGGAGGCAGAAAGTCTAATTAGAAACCCTGAAGCACTAACCTCTCGAAGACAGGAGTACAGCCTGCCCAGCTAAGAGGTTCTGTGTGTGCGCCCCGATTTCCCAGCATCACCATCTAACTATGTCAAGTCTTATGAGCTTCAAGGAGGTGGAAAAAGAACAACTAAAAGCAAAGGGAAACCAAAAAAAAACAAAAAACAAAAAAAACAAAAAAAAAAAACAAAACAAAAAAGCCACTTTATAAGACTAAAAAAAAATGTGATTTAGAGAAAGAAATATTTGAACCCACATCCAAAAGAAGCTTGCATCTAACACAGGGGTGGTTGAGTGGCTTATCCTTTGAAGAGCCAATGAAATTCCTAACCACTCTCAGATCCTGTGCTGCACAACTTCTTTCATTTTCACTCATGGTAGATTTTCTGAGAAACCCTCTCAATGCTGCTGGTAAATACCACTGGGAACAAGAAAACTGGGTGGTGATGTCACCATTCTTTTGTCTCTCTCCACTCATATATATTAAAATGGGCTTCTTTTGAGCCAATCTAGCCTTTCTTAGGTCCTGATCTTGTGAATTACTTACTTTAAACAGGGTCTGTGAAAACTGGTATTTACATTTGCCCAAAGAGCATACTTTGGCAAATCCAACAGATTCTGTAGCCACTCCTGAACCTGACCTAGCTAAATGAGATGCATGTGTTATGCCAAGGAAAGGAATTTGAGATGAACTCTTAAATTCATTACTAAATGATCTGTGTCCTGTCCACAAATGGTAAATCTAAAATTTCCTGGAAATTTAAAAAGAGAAATCGCATCCTCATACAATTTGGGATTATGACTCATCTATCTAGTGTAGTATCTATCTCAGATAGGTGCAGTCCCCAAACATAAAGAGTTGTTTCTGATACTCCATTGAAAAAGAGAAAAAAAAATACTTTCATTATATTTCATTCAATTCCTTCACCATTCTATTTCAAGCAATAACTCTAGGTTTTGGTTTTTTTTAATCTCTCAAAATGGATGGAAAATTAAGTCTGATTTAATCTCTATCATCTATGCATGGTATAATAACATTAAGTCATGTTTGGAGTTTGCATAGCTAGAGGCAGTTTCTACATCAAACTCAGCTGGCCACCCAGAACTTATATTCTCTGTGGTAGGTATAAGTCTTGTCCTACATTTGGTGGTTGGTGTTTATTTTTTTAAGTGCAAACATCATAACCCTAACATCAAACACAATTAATTCAGCTTGACTTAGAAATTTTTTCTGTAAAATATGGTATCCTTTCTCCTTTAGTTATTTACATATATTTTTTCAAGACATTGTTCAGAATACTGGCAATGCAAAAGAAAACAAACCAAAGGCCTTTCTCAGGGTGAGTTTATACCTGTGTCTCACTAGAATCCTCATCAGTAATGCAGACATCTTTAGCCAGCCCCGAATCACAAATCCTAACCCTAATCATGGAGTAATAATATAACAGGAAATTCTAAATTAATACAGAACCTCAGAAAAGTTTTCCTTAGTATTAGTATATGCTAGGCATTTTTTTCTATTGATTTTTCCTTTGGTGTTTAATAATATTAAGATTATAACTTAACAGGGATGATCAGTCTTGAAACCTAGAGTTTTGGGGATCTACCTCTCTTTGAGTGGCTAAGTACTGCATATGTGCTATGTAACTTGGGACAAATTACTCATTCTCATTAATTCTCAGTTTCCTCACTTGTAATTTTCATGTAAACAATAATACTTTTCCTCAAAATGTGGTAAAATTAAATGAGATAACAGAAACAAATCAACTGGCTTTGATGAGTGTTTCTTAATATTTTTTCATTATTGTTCCAACTAATGAGATTGTTTGTACTTTTTCTTCCTCATCAACCCCTCTTCCAGTAAAACTGTAATACCACAGATGCCCTGCATGTCTGTTTAGGTACTGTAGGTGTCACTGTACTTTATAGAAAGAAACTAAGTTTTCCATGGACTGTCCCCAACCTTTGCATGTCTCCTTAAGGAGGCATGGCCTGTTGTCTGGCACTTAGTATCTATGAAACTGTAGCTTTTATTGTCATCTAAATAAGAAACAAAATAAATATAAGTATGTCATCAGATAAGCTAGGCACAGTGGCATGTGCCTGTGAGCAACAGCCTATGGAGTCATGGCTGGGACTAGAGATCATGGTCCAAGACCCGCCTGGGGCAACAAAGCAAGACCTAGTCAAAAAAAAAAAAAAAAAGCTGGGAGTGGTGGCGCACACCTGTAGTCCCAGCTACCTGGGAAGCTGAGGCTGGGGATTACTTGAGTTCATGGTACACCAGGCAACATGAGCCTGAGGTTCCACAGGCAAAAATAGCGAGACCTAGTTTCAAAAAAAAAAAAAAAATGTCCTCAGATGAAAGAAGGGTAGGGTGGAATCTGATAGAAAGATAATAAGGAGGCAGTTCTGAAACCAGGAAGCCAGAAGCATCATCTACAGGCTGAGATTGAGCCCAATCAGAAAAAAAAACCTAACCTTCTTTCTGATGGGAAAAAGACAAGACTCAGAGTTGAAGGGCAGCTGGAGAAAGTGATTTCAACTCTTGACCAGCAGCTAAGCCTACACACTGCCCATGAATGCAAAAAATCAAGGCAACAGCCAAGAACTCCAGGATGTGGCCGGCTAGGGAGTCATCATATATAATGTGAAATCAAAATCAGTAATTAATGAGATATAACATTAGATAAGTCACCCAATCACAGCCTTATCTGCCATTAATGTCACTCTGCAGAAGGACTTCACTAGAGGATACCTGGCAATGAACCTGAGTCTATTAATAACAATAAAACAGCATTTGATCCAGGTCTGGCCAGATTGCATTCTCTCCTGTCACTGGCTCACAGATCTATGGAAGTCCAAGGCACTAAGGTTTTCTCACCCTTGAAGGATAATTATTGTTTTTCATGTTAAGTACAATGTCTTCCTTAGCATCATCCAACTAGGAAACTAAGTGTGCCTTTATTTGTGTCTAAAACTTTCAATTTTTATTTGATTTTTATTCCTCTGTGATTGGGTGATATGGCCCTCTATGACATTAAGTCTACTGAACACATGTGAAATAATTTTCTAAGAGAAATACAGCAAGTAGTACCACAAAGAGATGCCAGACTATAATTGTGTGTGTGTGTGTGTGTGTGTGTGTGTGTGTGTGTGTGTGTACAGGAAACCAGCATCTCAAAGAAATACCTGCATTTCCATGTTTACTGTAGCATTATTCCCAATAGGCAAGATCTAGAAAGAGCTTACATGTCCATTCAGGATGATTGGATAAAGAAAATTTAATATATTATTCAGCTATATGTAGAAAAAAAGATAATCCTTCCATTTGTGACAAATATGTGGAAGTCTGGAGGACATTATGTTCAGTGACATAAATTAGACATAAAAGACAAAATACTATATAATCTCATCTATGTGTGGAATCTATAAACCACAAACATATGGAACTAGAGAGTAGAATGCTGGTTGCCATGGGCTAGGGAGATGTTGGTCAATGAAAACAAGCTCTCACTTACAGAGTGAGTAAGTCCTAAGGCTCTGATATCCAACATGCTGATTATAGCTCAAACTCTGTTGTATATTTGAATTGCTAAGAGTTTTTAAAAAGTATTTTCAACATACACAAATGAAAGCCAATTATGTGAATTAACTTGATTTCAGTAATCATTTCACAAAGTATATGCTCATTAAATTATCACATTGTACAACATAAAAATATATACAATTTTTAATTTGTCAATTATATCTCAACAAAGCTCGAAAATAAATCTGACTTCAAATTTAATTATTTTTGGACCACTAGAAGGCTCTGAATATACATACAATAATTTATCTCTTTCCATAATGATGTTAGAAATAGTGGTTTCAGAAGAAATAGGGGATTCTCTCAGACATATCCTGATACATCCCTGGTAGTTGATATTCTACTACTTCACAAAAAGTGACAAACTGATGTCTCTACTTCCATTCTTTCTGTATTCATTAAAATGGTACAAGGAAAAATGTATTCCTATCACTTGTTCTAACCTTTAATAAGGAATGCATACAACTTCTAGGTCCAATTCTAAAAACAGCTTTGGCTTCTAAAGAAGTCAGTCCCTTGCAATTAATTTAATAGAATTACACATCAGCATGCGGAATCCCATAGCTGTGATCTTTTCTACATTCCCTTAAAGAAGATAAAATAGGAGTTTCTTACTATTTAAATCAAGCCATTGTTTTACAAAGCTTTACTAATAAATTTAGACAGACTCAGCTGAATTACAGCTGGGCAGTTATAGCCTTCTCAATCCTAACAAGATTTCTCGTGTTTAACATATTTTCTAGAAAATACAAACAAGACATTGTAAGTTTAATCAAATTGTTTAAGGCAACAATTATAGTTTATGAAGGCAGGAAAAAAGGCTGCTCATTAAATTACTACACACTATTGATGGCAGAGTACATGTCAATTTCTTAAACATGAAGATGTAGAAAACTAAACATTTAGAATTGAAAAAAATACAATATTGCATAAGAATGTCTTAGTTTACATGACTCTTAAAAGCACAGATTTGGTAAAGTTTCATTTGTAATAGTAAGAGAATAAGTACACTTCACATATTGAAAGTCCTCCTTCCTACAAATTTGAGACCAACATATAAGTTAATCAAGAGTTGGAAAAAAGAAACAAAATTATTAAGAAACAAGGTATCTTACATTAACATAGCATTCATTCTTCCACCTACATTTTAAAGTAGACTAATATTGTTCTTGAACTTAGGTTTCATGTTTATGATTCTACCGACTTTTTTTCTTGCTGCAAGTCATACTTATAATTTAGTCAATAATTGAGATTAAAAATTAGTGTTAAAATTTGGAAGTGGTTTGTTCCATAAAAGGGAAAACTAATACAGCAGCCTACTAGCTGCTGACTATGGAGCACTTTCAGAATGCAAAGGCAATATGGTTAAGTGGAGATGTATCAGAGAGCTTCTCTGGATTTCCATACCACTGGAGGCTACCAAATATCCCTTTATATGGCTCTTGTCTCCTTTCCTAAGTCCCAATAGGATGCTAAACCAAAGATGAGTAATAAATTAAGGGGGTGTGATAACAAGCCAGCGAACAGCAGAGTTGGGTTAAAAATGAATGAGCACTACACACTCAAAAGAAGTTGGGAAAAGAGGATACTGATCACACTACTGTGTACTTACCACCTTTGTGATGGCAAACTAGTGTCCACAGTCAGAGAGCACATCTGACCACCTACGAGTGCTTTTCTGCCAAGAATCTCAATCATGTCTACTTTCTTTATTATTGACTTGCAGTGTATCTCCAAAAGTTCAAACTGGAGAGCAAGGCTCCTGTGGAATAGTCAGGCTTAAAAGAATGTATCTCTGAAGCTCACATAAATATCTATTTCATAGTAAAATTAGGGACAAAAAGAAATAAAGAAAAACTAATCCAGAAAACACTTCACTTCAAAATATACACCTCAGTCCCTCTTTCTAGGCAAAGAAAATTAATTAGCAGAAGCTACTGACAATATATTCAAATCCCACAAACAAGGTTTACTTAGATAAATCAGTACAAAACTATTACACAAAATATTACAAAAATAAGATAATGTATTTTATGAGCATGTGTTCAGTGAAGAAGGCTTTTAAGGTATCTAAGTAAAACAAGGGCAAGAGCTGGTATTGATTGACAAAATTAGAAAAAGATGCCATGCTTCTCATTTGCCTTGTAAGAAATATTTTATTTCTTACAACTACCTTGTAAAGAATATTACCACCCCAACTTTAAATATAAAGAAACAGGACACATAGACTAAGAATTAATTAACTCCAATTCACATAGGTGAACTGACTTCAGGGCACCTGTTTTCTTCTGCTTTCCACTAAGAAGGGGCAGCTGGTGCTGGGATGCTTTTCTCCTTGTCTTTTCTCCCTTTTGCACAGGTCAGAGCAGGGGCACTGGAGCAGGGGCACTCTGGGATGCATAGGGTACAGGAGGTAGGGATAAAAGGTTGCAGGTAAAACTGAAGGATGGGAGCAAGGAGGGGTGGGGAGAGGGCAGCTTGAGAAATCAGAGCTGAACTCCAGCTCCAAATTAGGAGCTTGAGTTAACAACAACATACACAATGAATCTTCAGTTTCTCAGCCTCAGGGACTATGACAGAAGGCAGAGTCAAAAATTAAATTCAAAACTTAAACTCACTTCTTGCAATCTGTGTCATTTTAGGTAAGTCACACAAGACCAACAGCATCAGGTTATCATAAAGATTAAACAAGAATTCCATAAAGTAATTGTAAACAGCAAGCACCCTTACACAGATGGCAGTGATCACCATGCTTATCAGCACAGTTTTATAATCATCCCAATCTGAGTACAAACCCAAACTTCCTGACTGGGTGACCCAACCTTTACATTCATATTCATTCAAATAGTCCTTACTGTCTCACCTACAAAGGTTAGGTACATTTTGCCTTGCACTTAGGCATGCTTTATGAAAGCAGCTTCCAGCAAGAGCACCAGTGAACAGTAAGCACTCAGACCACTGGAGCCTGAGCTAATGGGCAGTAAGACATTGCTCTTTCCTAGTCCAGTGGACTGCTTGGGGACTGGCATTTGTCCTTAGCCAGTCCTTTCTTCCTATCAAAATTGCTCTCCTAGTAGGTCAGTAAAAATCAACTAGAATTGAAGGTAAGGCTCCACAAGTGACTCCATGAATCCTGGACCAGCTCCCCTGCCTTAGACTAGGCTACAAAAATAGATAACAAATCTTTTAGGGAAAAAAAGGGTAGAACAAATCTATTTTAAAGATTCTTTCCTTTCTCTTACAATCACAATGTGCTTCACAAATGCCCTGATTTTGAAATTTCCATTGCCGTCTTCTGCCCCAGCTTTTGGCTTCTTTCCACATCTAATTCGGATTTTTCTTGTTCACTGAATAGATCTAGCCAAGGCAGAGAGACAATTAGATGGAATAGAATGAATGAGATTTTTTTCAATACCTTATAAATAACTCCCTGCTGAAATCTTGAAATAACTTTGGATGAGAATTGTCATCCAATTTACAATACTAACAACATGAGGACCAAAAAAAAAAAAAAAAAAAAAAAAAAATAGTGGGTCATGTAATGGCTATTCCCAAATCCCCTGGGATATTAAAAATAGCCATAGCCTTGCCTCATGTTGAAAAGCAATCTAAAGATTTATTTGCGTAAAATTTTCATGGCTTAACAGTGTTCTAACCTGCAGGTAGGGTCTATGTCAGATGGAATACTTGTCCAAAAATGCTCTTAAATGGCATCACTAATGTTTTATCATTATTAAATGTCTATGAGAAGATATGTTTGCCAACCACCAATGGCATAGTGTTTCCAAAGGCTTCAGACCAAATGGAACAACAACTTAAAAACGGAGTTGAGCTAGCGGAATACATAGTTAGAGGACTGATTCCCCAGAGAACATAAAAACAACAGACTTCAATCAAGGCCTTCTGAACTGCTGAGATGCTATGGAGATTAGCTAGTTCTTTTTAAACCTGGATATTCAGACAGGTACCAACACAAGTCTGTAGGCAGGTATGTTCACATGTATGTTACATGCATACACATGCTTGCACAAACAATTCATTAAAAGATTAAACACAACTCTTGTGAGAAATGGGCAAGAGAAAAAATATGCATGATTATGCATGATTTAAGGCATCTTTCCCATTTTTCTCATTATCAGATGATATGATCTATATCAAATACAAGCTACTTCTCGTTGTATTACATTCCTCACTGGTAATCTATAATGTACAGTTAAACTAGCAGGTCAGTGCTATTCAAAAAACATATAGAAACACCCACGGACAACAACCATCTTGTAAGACTTGCGGAGTAGTTTTCTAAAAACTAGAAACTAGGGGATATTTGCTGTTATGCGACTGAGTTATATATGAGTTATATGCATTTGGTTGGTTTAACACCTCAAAGTCTCACCTTCCTTGGCCTGACAATACAGTCCAGTTTGGACAACAGTATTCTCAATAAAAAACATGTATGGAGCAAAGTACATGACCAGGACATGGCACATGCAGCCACACACTGGACAGAAGGGACTCTTTCCCATATGCGGCTGTTATAGGATCTAGAAGGAAAAAAATGTTACTATGTTTTAGGTAGTTAAAAGAGAAAAAAAAGTCATTTTGACTAAAACAGTTGCACATGTTACATAATTATAGGTATCATCTACATTCTCTAAAGGAAAAATACATGAAAAGGCTATCAACATTAGAATATTAGCATTAGGATTCAAGGTGATGTTTCCCCATTTTGCTTATGTACATTTTATTTCAGAATTAAATCACAAATGATCTGTGATGGGTACAGTAACTGCAAATTTTAACAAAGGCAAAGTGCTGACTTTACACTAATAATCTTGGAAACCGGAAAGTGAACTTTTCCTAAGTCAGTGTGACTGTGTTTCTTTTGGAATGGGGATTTTGGAATGCTCACGAGTTTAGGCCTCCAGTAAAAAGCAAGCCAAAGTACAATATAGTTTTAATTAGTAGTGCCTCTATTAAGTCAGGAAAATCTGAGCGGGTCTTTGACATGCAAAAAGAGGTACAAGGTCACTTAAAATATGAGGGTCTCTATTACAAAATGTCCAAAAATGGTTATAAAACCTATCTTGTCCTTAAGTATATTAAAATCTTGTGACTATATCTATCTGCCTCTATATAAACATTCATTTGGAGATAATGTCAAAAGTCTAAATATGGGGCCATTTGTTCCCATCTCTCTCCAAGCCTACCCTGACCCTGTAAAAAGTGTGAAAAGAATGCCTTTCTGCTCTCATCCCTCCCACGGGATGACAGCTACCAGTTTTTAGAAATTTTAAAAATTTGAATGTCTTACTACCAAAAGCATTGGTGGAAAGCCCTCTAACCCTGTCGTTAACTATTTCACCAACTGACTAATTAAAGAAGGAAGAGGAGGAGGAGAGGAGCAGACAGTCTTCATGCACTGCTGTTAACATATCCCACTGGCTTGTTAAATTTACATTTAATTTAGGCTGAACATGACTCTAGCAAACCTCTTCAGCAACTGAATGTCTCCTTCAAAGGGATGCCAGGAGGTAGATCCTGATAACAGCTGCCCATGACAACACTAGCACAGAACTCTTAAGGGCCCAGCTTACAGGAACCTATTGACCAGAGAAGGGAGAAGGGTCATTCTGGGGGAGGCATGCAGGGGGAAACACTATGAGTAGAGACTGCAGAAGCATCAAGCAGACATCTCAGGACCAACTCCTCATGTGATGGTCACACATCTGGGGAGCAGCACAAAGCACATATGTTGAGACCAAGGAAACCATCAATTTCCTATCTCATGTGACCTTACCTCCAGTTCAGATCTCAAGCTTCGTGACAATGAAAATAACTTTTGGGTGGGAAAACACGTTTCTCCCCTTTTGGTTGTTCACAGGTGCTTAGAGAGGGTTTGTTCAGTCATCTGGTCAATCTGGGTGATGCCTTGTTATGGTTTGTCAAGTAAATCCTTAATCATAATCTAATCAGGGCACAGAATGGACTCATCTTTGTGAAATGTGGAGTCAGAATCACCGCATAAGGAGCAGGGAGCTTTGACGTGATTACACTCTGGTTCTGCTCAGGTTGGGTGATTTGCCAATAGATTTAATTTTTACAGCAGCATAGCGAATAATAGGGAAGGCACGACCAGATTCTGAAATGTATTCATTCTGCACCTGTTTAGCACCTGTTTTGGGTAAAGCTCTGTGTGAGGTGCTGTCTGTCGGCTCCCAAGGGAGGAGGCCTGCTGCCAAGTTTGCTAGAGGATTTTAACCACATTGAGTATTAAATATAAATGCAGGGTGTCTTGAAAAGTCTCTGATAATACTCCATAAATTTCACTTATTGAATTAGTCAAGCCTTTAAGAAGAAAGAGGCCTGTCCCATTAGTGTGATTTCCAGAGTTGCTGTCTGCTGTGCACTTGCAAGGTTTCTATGACCTACAGCAATGGCTTAATAATAATGCCCATATGTAATTTTATTATCCATATAGGCCAGCTGATATAAAATGGGAACCCACATGTTAAATCCAGATAGCTGAGGTTTTAGAGTTTTTTTTTTTTTTTTTTGGTCTGGTTTACATGATGGTTTCAATTCTTCGAAAAATATTAGTTGCCAAGCAACCTCAGTATCCATCAAAGGATAAACGAGTAAACAAAATGTGGGTATACATACAATGAAATATTACTCAGTCTTAAAACTCTCATATGTGTACTACATGAGGACATTGTGCTAAGCCAGTCACAAAAAAGACAAATATATCATTTCACACACATTAGATATCTAGAGTTGTCAAAATTCAGAGACAGAAAGTAGCAAGATGGTTGCTAGAGGCTGGGGGAGGGGGAATGGAGACATGGCTAATGGGTAGGGAGGTTCACTTTTGAAGATGAAGAGTTCTGGAGTTCAGCTACACAACAGAGTGTAATCACTTTGCACATACATTCCATATGAATGGAAGGCAATCACTAAAAATGATTAAGATGACAAATGACATGTATATTTTGGCACAATTAAAAATAGTTGTCAATAATTATTTGCAAATAGTCAAAAAGAAATGCAGATTTCAATCTTGTCTTAGAAAATGGAAATGACCTGGCAATACCAAGCCTACACTGCTGCCGGGCATGGTTGGCTGTAGTATTCTCCATAGTTCCTGATGTGCACCCACTCTCCCCAGGGCTTGCTGTCAATCTGCACACCCCATTTCATTCATTCATGTCAGGGTTCCCAACAAGAGGTGTGTCCAGTGCTGTGTCTGAATCAGGATTCAGTCCCAGTTTTAGCAAATCTTCATCCCTACTCCCAATAGCTGGGTGTGCCCAGTGGCCACTAAATCTCGTTAGGAGTAGCAATTAGAATTGCCTGATTTAGGGCCAGGCACAGTGGCACATGTCTGTAAACATCAGCCTATGAAGTGCAGTAGGAACTGGGGACCAAGGTTTGAGTCCCATCCAGGACAACATAGTGAGCCTAGTCCCAAAAAAGTAGTTGGGCATGGTGGCACATACCTGTAATCCCAGCTACCTGGAAAGCTGAGGCTGGGGATTGCCTGACTCTGTGGTACCCTGGACAACGTGAGCCTGTGGTTCCACAGGCAAAAATAGTGAGACCTAGTCTCAAAAAAAAAAAAATTGCCTGAATTAGGAGCACAATACACCTAAAACTAGGATGGAAGTAGGAAAGCAACAACCCAAACTAGTAGCCATATATTGGGATGAAACACCCTGTGCGGGGCCAGGCACGGTGGCTCGTGCCTGTAAACTTCAGCCTATGAGTCCCACCAGGGGCCGTAGCTAGACCTAGTTCCAAAAGAATAGCTGGGTGTGGTGGCGCACGCCTGTAATCCCAGTTACCTGGGAAGCTGAGGCTGGCGAGTGCTTGTGTCTGTGGTACCCCGGGCAATGAGAGCCTGTGGTTCCACAGGCAAAAATAGCAAGACCTAGTCTCAAAAAAAAAAAGAAAGAAAGAGAAGAAAAAGAAACACCCTGGGCTTCCACATCTGAATGATCATCAGTCTTGCTGAAGGATGGACATAGCCTCTACCCTCCTAATTCTGCAAATGCTAGTTCCTGAGCAGAGGTTCTGGTGCTCACTCTGTACAGATCCTTCTGTGTGGTGATTACTGGACCACAGAAGATACCCATCCAGAGATAATGTCCTACTGCTTCCCCCCACCCCCCCCACCATGCAAGGATTTTATTTTCATAGGAGGATTTAATTTACATAGATTAATTATATGTTGCACAGTCATCTGTTTTTTTACTGAACAGAGTAATAGAGGTTACTTGAAACTATTACTTCTGTTTCTACCTTATTTTACTTCTAATCCTGGGAAGCTGATGTAAAGTTGTTTGCAGGTAACAGATCATATGAATCTGACCAGAAGACAGTAGATACCCACCCAACTCAAACTCCTATCAAGATACATTGAGAAAATATGTTGCTGAAATTGGGGTTGTCACATGTTGATGGATGAGTGTGCCTAGCATTTAACAAGCAGGGGCAGGCAAGAATGTTAAATGATGTTTGACACTTGAGACAGCATCACAATATGGAACTATCCCATCCAAATGTCCAGTAAGATTCTCCAGTGAGAAAAAAAGAAACTGAAACTCTTATGCTGGTGATACTTACTTAGCCATGACCCAGGACACAGTAAATGTACTATGATGTCAGTACACCAGTGGTGGAGTCCCAAGGTCTGAATGAGAATGAGAACTGCTGTGTGTTCCAACTATGAGCCTATAACCTTTACTGATTCTCAATTTCAACATACGTAAAAGGAGGTCAGTGACCTCTGCTCATCTTCCAAGTTTTCTTGAAGTGTTTCCATTGTTTATATAAAACACTGGAGACCAAAGAGTCTTTGGGAGCTACAAGTCAAAGAGCACACTTAAAGGAATACCCCTACTTTCCCCAAAATCCATGAAAATAACCCAAATGCTCATCAAATAGACGAATGGATACACAAAATGTGGTATATCAAAATAAATGGAATGATATTCTGATTTTACCAGGAAGGACATTCTGATACAGACTATAAGAGCCGAATCTTGAAGACATTATGCTGAAGTGAAATAAGTCAGATACAAAGGACAATTATAATTCAGCTTAAAAAAGAGGTACCTTGAGGAGTCAAGTTCAGAGAGACAAGGAAAAAAGTAACATAGTCACCAGCAGTTGAGGGAGGCAGGAAGAGGAAATTATTTTTTAATGGGGAAATAGTTTCATTTTGGGAGGATGAAACTATTCTGGAAAAAGATGACAGTAGTGATTTTATCACAGTGAATGTATTCATATAACTGAATTTTATACTTAAAAACAGTGACAATGGTAAATTTTACTATGAGTATTTTACCACAAAAAAAGTTTAAAAAAATACCTTTCTCATTTACAAAAGTTCATATATGTGCATTGTGGAAATTAGAAACTGCAGCTAAGTAAATATAAAATCCTAACTCAGAAGAAAATATCACTATTATTTTAATGTATAGACTATCAGCATTTTTTTTCTTTTGAAGGATCTGTTAATATTTTGAAAACTCAAGAAAATATTATCTGATGAATGTTGACTCATACTGTTTATACAAAAATAATTGAGTTGGGACAAAGCAAGGAAGAACTCTCAGCACTAAGAGAAGAGAATATACAATCAGATCAGATTACAAAGAAAAATATTATCAATTGACAAAAAATTAAACGTTATATCAAAATATAATGAATACCAAACACTGGGAATTGTCCTTCCTTTGGCTCCTAAATCAGATCAAACACCTTGAAATATTAACAAGTGAAATCGTATCAGGTCAGGGATTAGCTTCAAAACAATCCTTTGAGAGGGGGAATAAAGTGAAGAAAATAACAATGAAGCAGACTGACCAAGAAGATAACTCTTAACAGTAGGGAAAGAATCTAAATAGACTTCTTACACTAATCTTTCTATTTTTGTAGGAACAAAACAGATGGAGTTAAAAAGAGAAAACACTGTAAGCAACGAGTAGAGACCCTCCTCTAACCCCACTCAGTTTCTTGCTGTCTAGTTTTATGGGATCTCTTTTAAGCACATTGGTTCAAAAGAATGACAGAAAGGTAAAGTCAAGTAAACCAAACTGTCAACTACTGAGCAGCAAATTCTATTTTCCAACTGTATCTGGAGAAAAGTGGGCTTAAATGTTTTTAAAATTCAGGTGCACGTACTAATTTTGTTATCTTGGAGAAAGCAAAATGGTAATCTCTTTCCAGAAACCTATAAACCAGTTTGCATTTTATTGTTTTTTCATTAAAATTTTAAACATGAAATATTTTCTGGCAAATGAAAAACTCAAATGCACCTGCCCACATTAGAAATTAATTGCTTGGAAAATTCTATTTTAAAAATTGCAGTGGTTGAAACCAAGAGGTATCTTTTCTCTTTTACTCAACTGTATATGAATTACAGTATTTTTCTTAACTTAATATCAAGGCAATACAAATATGTAATAGGATTTTTTCCCTCAAATTTTGTATCTTGGAAAATGCAGATGAATGTAAGTGTTCATTAAATGGTTTTTAGACTCATGAATACATATAATGAAGGCCTATCACTCAAAGAAAATTGCATAGTGTTATTTATAAGATCACCCAGATGACTGTCAATTGAATCCCTAGTTTAAAAAAAAAAAAACTTTAGACAAATTTATTGAACAAAATTTTCTACTTAATAAGTTTATTAAATATATCCATTGAAAGCAAGGAGTGATGACTAGGATATAACATAAAGTTATCAAGAAAGCACAATCAGCAACCAATTTTTAGAACTAATTCTTAGAGTTCTGGGTTTGTCTGTTTGCAGCCTGAGGGTAAAAGGATATAGCATAAAGACATCTGAATTTCCAGAGCCATTTGGTTGGGTTTTTTCATGATATGCTTGATAAGGGAGGGGCCACAATGATGGAATAGCCACAGTCAATGGGTACTGAGTAATGGATTTGTTCTGAGAGATGTCACCAATCTCTAGATTTGAGTTTGTCCTATCCAGTAATCTAGTCATATCTTAGAAATACAAATGACATGCTGATCAAAAGTAGCTTTAAGACAGTGCTGAGAATTTGGTGCTTAAAAGGGCAAACCCAAACCCACAAAATTGAAAACAAAAGTTCTAGTCATATCATGGGTTAAAAAAATGTGTGTGTGTATATATATTCATATATAAGTCTCTCTCTATATACATATATATACACACATATATATATAAAGTTGAAGAAAAATTCAGAACATGGGACATGATGGCGTTCTCATTTAACAGAAAAGCAATGTAAGGAATAAGGAAGGTACAAATCCCCTATAGTTTTGACCAAGGAGAATAAGGCTAGTTTACATTATGGAGCTCTTCTTATGTGCCAGACACCATCCTCAGTGCTTTACATGTGATTCTCATCAATACTGTCCTATCAGGAGGATACTACCATTACCTAATTTTTATGGATAAGTAAATTAAACTTCAACAAGGTTCAAGAATGGTTCAAAGGCACATAAATTTGAAGGAGAAGACTTGAATTTATAGCCCAGGTTGAGAGCAGCTAATGCAGGTAAGAGAAACAAAGAACAAGGTGAAGGTGATAAAAGAAAAGTAGTAAAGTCAACATTGCTAATATGCAGCACATGGCACAAAACAAAATCAAGTTGGACAACCAACTCAGTTATTGCCCACCAGTTCAGCAAAAGAGTAAGACTAGTGGAAGACTATAAGGTCATGTATCTCTACCCCTCATGATGGTTAAGTACAGGCAAGAAATTGCCTGTCAAACATGATGTTAGCCATTGCATGTAAACTTCGGACTCGTGGCCTTCAGTTTCTTTGATTCTATAAACAGAAGCAGAGCTAGTAGTGGTAACAGAGACCACCATTTGTTGAATAAAACTAATGAAGCTAGCATATTCTATATGCTTATATAATTAGTTATCCTTATAGTACTGTTATCCACCAGGTTTAGTCAAAGGTTTAAGGAAGTCAGTTAACAACACCAGAATTCAAGGTCAGATCTACCTATTTACAATAAACTAATACACTACTTTCCTTTCTAAAGGAGCAAGCAAACCATGAGAACATTTAATTTGTTTGACAGCTTTAAGATCAAACTCTAGTCAAAGCCTGGACTGCTTTTCTCCAATTTACATAGTTCCCAAAAGTTTAGCCCACTTATGGATTTCAATTTAGGCTTACACAGTTTTTTCAAAAAAGTAAATAACTTACAGATATAATATAGCAAAGTTAACTCTCCTATCCCTATCTTCCAATAACATACCCAAAATAACCAAATTAAACAATTATTTCTTTCACAGAAACTTTTTTTTTTTGGAGACTAGATATTGCTAATTTTGCCCGTGGAACCACATTGCCTGGGGTACCACAGACTCAAGCACTCCCCAGGCTCAGCTTCCCAGGTAGCTGGGATTACAGGCTTGCGCCACCACGCCCAGCTAATTATTTGGAATTAGGTCTCGCTATGTTGCCCTGGGCGGTACTTGAACCGTGATCCCCGGTCCCCGCTGCAGCTTCCTAGGCTGCCGCTTACAGGAACGCGCCACCATGCCTGGCCTCACAGAAACCTTTCTATATATATATATATACATATATATACATATATATATAGAATATATATATATTTCTATATATATGTATATATATACACACACATATATGTAAGCATTTCTCTACACAAAATATATGTGTATATATTTCTTTTTATTAATATAGACTTGCATAGAGTATAATATCTCATCTAAACATTTAAATAATACATTAATAAATCAAGTTCAACAATAAAAATGCTAATAAATCATGATCAAGTGAAGTCTGCAGTAATGCAAGATTGGTTTAACATCAGACACTCCACAACGCAATTTACCATAGTTCATAAAATTCAAAAGAAACCCCATATGACCATATCAATAGACACAGAAAAAGCATTGCACAAACTCTGGCATTGATTCCTGATAAAGACACTTGACAAATTATAAATAGCAGGGAAATTCTTCAAGCTGATAAAAGTGCAAATATGAGAAATTTATAACCTACTTAATGATGAAAGAGCAACTGTTTTTCCAAGATTAGAAATAAAATGAGAGTATCTGCTCTCCCTATTTCTAGTCAACATTTTACTACAGGCTCCAATCAGTGTAACAAAACCAGGAAAGAAAATAAGGCACACTAGATGAGAAAAGTAAGATAAAATACTGCATTTTTCCTCAGATGGCATACTGACTTATGTCAGGGATTGGCAAACAACAGTCATTTTTGTCAATAAAGTGCTACTGGCACCCAGTCACATATGTGCTGGCCATGGTTGCTTTCCCCTTGCAACGGGCAATTGAGTAGTTGCCACAGAAACCTTATGTCCCACAAACCTAAAACATTTGCTATTTGCTTTATAAGAAAAAGTCTACTAATTCCTGATCCATGGAGAAAATCTGAGAAAATCTGCAATGACACTGTACTAATAGCAATTTAGCAATATTATAGAATACAAAATCAATATAGAAAATTATATTACTATATATGTGCAATTTCAAATCAGAAATTAAAATTTTTAAATACCATCAAATGTAAAGCTTCAAATCTTATAACAGTAACCTAGAAATGAAAAGAAATTTAGGTATGTCAGAGATATGAATGACCTGTATGAAAAGTATAAATATTTACAGGAAGAACTTTTTTTATTTGTGATGGCAGCATGATTTATTTTTGTATTTGATTACACACACATGTGCATCGTACATCATTATATTCCCTAGGGTTCTCCTACCATCTTGTCCCCTGTGAGCCATCATCTTAATCTCTTGTGCCATCCTTCCCCCAATTTTACCTCTCTCCCCATCTCTTGCTCTATGCTTCAGTTGTGTTGACAGTTTTAAATTTTACTTGTCTTTTTGCTTGTCTTCCCTATGTCTCACATATAGGTGAGATCACCCATATTTCTTTTTTTCTGGCAAATTTCTGCTAGCATGATTTTTTGGTTCATCCATGTTATCACAAATGCCTCAAATTTGTCAATTTTAATTGCTGAGTATTACTCTATTGTGTACATTTACAACATTCTGATCCATTCGGCTGTTTTGGCATTTGAGTTGCTTCTATATCCTGGCTATTGTAAATAGTGCTGCGATAAACACCTGAGTAGTTATCCTTTGGGTAGATTCCCAGAAGTGGGATTGCTGGACTGAATGGTAGTTCCATTTTCAGTAGTTTGAGGGTCCTCCACACAGCTTTCCATAATGTCTGGATAAGCTTGTAGTCGCACCAGCAGTGTAAGAATGTTCCTTTCTTTCCACATCAACATTTAAAAAAACGCATCCTTTTTGTGGTCATTCCCCAAATTTATCTTTCTATACACTTAAAGCTTTCCTGTTATACTCCTTGCCCTCTCTTTTCCTCCTCCCTGGATGTCTCAGATCTATGTTCAGCTTTCAAAGGCTGGTTCTAATGTTTATATTTTTCAGATTTTTTTGAAGTTTCTCTATACTCCATATATAAGTGGCACCATCTGCTATTTATCTTTCTCCTTCTGGCTAGGTAAATACTTTCTTCTCTTCACTTTTTTTGACTGGGTTTGTGTCATCTTATTGCTTTTCCAAAATCAAGGAAAATACGCTTTGTATTACTGCCTACATTTAGTCTTGAATTTAAATATGTTTAATAATGTTCTCCTCTAAGAACCAACAAAGGGCTCATATTCTAGGAAGCTTCCTATTAACTAAACCAATGTTATAATGAGTTTGATTTTCTCTAATTTCTTGCAATACTAGGTTCCACTTTAAACACTACCTTATTTCTTTGATACTAGGGTTATACAGTCACCCTCACTTTTCTCACCTACAAAATGGTGAAAATGATACCTATACTTATAGAGCTTTTGTGAGGGCTTACGATGATGTATGTTTACCACTGGGGTTTAAGTTTACAAATACTGGTTGGGTTTTTTGTTTGTTTTTTTAAATCTAATTCATGCCTCACTGTAACCCTAGCACCTAGATAGTGCCAAGGACCTAGTAAGTGTTCAATAAATAAATATTATACTAAATAATTAAAGGGCCTTTCATATTATCAAGTCATATCAAAAGGAGTTTGATTTTATGACTATTTTCTAAGAACTGAGCTTTCTGAAAACAGTTACCTTGCATGCTTTTTCTGTCTCTTTGAATATTTCACTTAGGTCTTCTAAAGTTAGAAATTAGGTAAGGATCACAGAGGCAGAACAGGGTGAACTGATTGAAGCATGTGATACAAATTTTTAAAAAAAGGGCCCCCAAAACTCAGTGATCAGTAGAAACAGTATATTTTTGTTTTTTGGGGTGTTTTTTTTTTTTGGCTTTTTTTTTGAGACTAGGTCTCGCTATTTTTGCCTGTAGAACCACAGGCTCACGTTGCCTGGGGTACCATGGACTCAAGCAATCCCCAGCCTCAGCTTCCCAAGTAGTTGGGATTACAAGTGTGTGCCACCATGCCCAGCTATATATTTTTTTTGGAACTAGGTCTCACTACGTGTCCCCAGTGGGACTTGAACCACAATCCCTGACCCCAGCTGTGACTCCCTAGGCCGGCGCTTACAGGCATGCACCACCATGCCCAGCTTTGTATTGTTAATTTTACCATTTATTTAAATTAAAATGCTTTCAAATTCACAGTTCCACTTATGTTTATATTTTCTCCTACTGCCATCCATTAAAACCCTTTGGTCCTTTCTTCCTTCCCTCTCCTTCTTAACATCAGAAGCTTCAATTCATTTATTAATGTTCACTAGCTTTTCAAAGTAGTTTGTTTCGTTGACTCATTCGCTATGAAAATGTCCAAATTTGTCTTTATTATTCCAACTAGCTTTGTCACACCTAATTAACTTGGACTCCTTCCATTCTGCTGTAAGTGGCATCATTTTATTTCTTCATTATGGCCAAGTAATATTCCATTTTGTACGCATACCCCCTTTAATCCAATCTTCCATCACTGGATGGGCATTTAGGCTATTTCCATGGCTATATAAGTAAAGCCACAGCAACCACTGCAGAGTATATACATTTCTCCAGTTAACAGTTTCCATGTTATTTTGGCAGATGCCCAAGAGCAGGACTGCTGCTCATATAGTATTTCCACTTTTAGTTTTCTATGGTAAACCTAGATTGTTTTCCAAAATGGCTGCACCAGTTTTTATTTTATTTCATTTCAACAGAGTAAAAGGGATCTTTTCTTTCTGAATCTTCTCCAATTCTTATTGTTGGGGGACTTCTCAATATATGTAATTTTCACAATGATCTCTCATTGTGGTTTTGACCTGAATCCCAAATTAAAATCAATGATCAATATTCACCATTTATCTAGCGACATTCTGAGCATACTATTTGGGGAACTGTCAGTTCAGATCCGCTGTCTATGCATTAATTTGGGTTTTTAAAGTTAAGCTGAGTAAGATTTCTGTGCATTTTATATTTTCCTGTGTATTTCATGCATTTTTGTGTATTTTGTGACAAGTCATTAATGATTTGTCAACTGTATAATGTTCAAATATTTTCTCCCACTAAGGATGATTAAATATTACACTGGCTACAGGTCTGTGATCTATGTACTTAATAATGCTGAGATAAAATTCTTCTGTTTCCAGCTTATTAAGAGCTTTTATCATAATTTTGATTACTGTCTCCCCCTTTCCATGGTTGCTGAGAAAGAGAATCAGATGAAGACCTAGGAGGAGACTACAGTAGAGACAGAAACATAAGCTAGGAATTGTTCTCTCTGGTTTTCAAGTATGAAATCTTACTCTGATTTCTTAAGTCTGTTATTAAGTTCCAGGCACTTCAAGCTCTGGTTACTGAGAGCATTCCATTGTTATCATGGTTTTGGCCCTGTATGGGGTAAGGCAGGTGTTTAGCACAGCAGACATAGGCAGCAAATAATACCCTCTTCTATGGGGGACACAGGATCCTATTTGGTTCTCCCCACCAATTCACAGTCTAGCTGTTCTATTTGGGGATCACAGGTTCAAGTTGCTAATCTTATTCTCATTCTCCGGTGGTACCCTTCTTTCCTGCACACTGACTCTGTGTATTCCCTTCTCCAGTGTACTGACAGGTTTTTTTAAAAACCCCTAATATGGGTATGTGCTTGAGTTAACAACAGTATTCTGCCCTCTTACGAGCTGTAATGCTTCCGTATCATGCTAAACTCTCTTTTTTATAAAGACACTAGGTTTTGCTATGTTGCCTCCCAGGTAATTGGGATTACAGGTGCATGCCACCATGCCTGGCTATTTTTTAGAGACTAGGTCTCGTTATGTTGCCTGGAGTAGTCTCGAACCCATGGCCTCAAGTGATCCCTGACCTCTGCCTGGGATTAAAAGTGCACCATGGCACCCGGCCATGTTAAACTATTTAATTGAAGTTTTTCTAACTTTTTCTGTTGTGCCACTACTCTTGATATATGCACTAAGCATCAGTTTATCTTTTTGGAGTTGTTGACTTTCTTAAGTTGTAATTTGTGAATATGTGGAAGAAAAAAACTAGGGCGTTATCTTCACTCTGCTGTAATCTTACAGGACTCTACTAAGAAATAGTGTTTTCAAGTAATGTTCTGGGAATTCAAAATTAATGCCAAAAATTTATGAACAAAAAAATCAGTTTTAATAAAGATCACTTAATAGTGCCACACTGTGTCTTACTGAAGCCTGAGGCAAGGCAAAAAAAAAAAGAAAGAAAATGAACTGATGCTATCTTTATTTAAAATAACTTTTATTTTTAAAAATTGTATCGTCTCACTTTTTAAATAATGATTACCATAAAGGAAGGGAAAGAAGGGGGGTACACAAAGTAGGCAAAAGTAATCAATCATATGGTGATGGGTGGACACTACACTTTTGGTGATGAACATAATATAGCGTATACAGATGTTCAAAACTCACATGATGTTATACACCAACATTTCTTCAATTTGAAAAGTTTTAAAATATCAAATATGTAACTTCTCATGCCCTTGAAAAACTCCTTAGACTTTCCATAAAATATATTATTGTACACCTAATAAATTCAACCTAGTCAGTGTTAACAGTTTACCACTTCTTCAGGTAAGCCTCTGATGAAGAAGCTAGCTTAACATTTAAGGAGTCACACAATAGACAAAGGTATGCCTTTAATAAGCAGTCACACTCAGCTTAGTGAGATACTGATGGAATGAGAAGTTCCTGGAAATGAAGAGAAGCAGAATCATATGGCCCATGTTATTCTAGCCCCAGGCACATCCTCCAAGACAGGTGGCTCCAACATCACAATTTTTGTCTCTGTTCATTTTTTGTGCTCTCCCTCACTCCCGCCCCAATCCCATGCACAAATACAAACATCTGTGGAATCTGAATATGCAATAATGTACCTCTCTCAGAAATGCAATACAACCTGTCCCTTAACTCTGCCCAGCATATTTACCGTCTGACCTCTGACTGTTTAAGGGCACCTGAGCACCCACAAATCGCAAGCAGTTTGCTCTAGCCGCCAAGACAAAGGAGGCTCTGGCAGCCAAGCAATGTATTCCTTTTGCTTTCTCTAAGTACCCATACCATGTTGCTTCCCACAAATTCACAGCTTTATCCAGAGATGAAATCGCACCATTTCTGGCAGGAATCACACGCGGAAACATGGCTCTGTTTTGTTTCTGGACATACTGTATTTGATAAAATTAGAAGAAGTCACCATATCAACATTTTCACACAAGAAGAAAGGGAAATAAAGAGGAGAGTAAAACTCACCAGCTACAAGATCCAGTACAGAGAAGAGAGGGGAAAAAATGTTTCTAGTAGGTTCCAAATCTCGAGATAGAAAATACCTTTTCCTATTCTCCTTTGTTACCACTTGTGGCATCCAGCCAGTCATTGACTAATATAGGGTTGGAGGCTAATCACACTAAACATATTTAGCTCTACATGGAAAGAAAGTCATAGAGGAAAAGAAAATCTCCCTGATCTAAGTCTCAGTGAGAATAGGTATTCCTTGTAAGTTCTTGAAATCAGCTGCATTTTGGGGGTCACTGACATAAAATATGAACTTAGCACTGAGATTCTCATTGCAGAAGGGAGGCTGGATAATTATTCTGTGCTATTATACATGAGGGGATTATTTTTGACGTTTATTAAGCATTGCCCACCATCACAATTGTGTAAATCCTGGTGTCTTAGTACCAGTTTGTCCCAGGTTCTCTCCAGAGATAGAGAGGCTTAGCAAGGTCAAGGAACTGATCTTAGGTCATATTGACAGTAGAGGACTCTCCACCCAGAGTTTTCACCCAGACTCTCCTCTGCTAAAAAGCTATGCAGTTTTTCTGCTGCCCTATAGCAGGACAAGTTGAGCCCAACGTTGGCCCAAGATCAAGCCACTCAGTAGTCCATCTTTATGGTGAGGAGATAAGGTCTGTCTAACATTACTATATATCAGACCATGTTATATGAAGAGCTACAGTCAAGTCATATCCTCCTAGCTGCCAACTCCTGGAGCCTCTGGACTCATCCTAGGAAGCAAGCAGATGCAGAGGGAGTCACAAAAACACAGTACTGGTGCATAAAAAGATCAATGAAACTTAACAAGTTCATGTCCATTTACTCTGTTTAACAAATGTAACTTTTTTCTAAACCTACAATGACCTCACAAAGTTATTATATCCCTAAAGTTGCAAAGCTGACTTCTATCTTGTTTTCTGCTCTTTCATCAGGTAAAGCATGAACTTAATACTGAGTATACAAGTCCTGAGTAAATGGGGGGAAATACAAATTTCCCTTTTCACTAAGAAAACCTAAAAAGAATGGAAAACTATTTTAAATGAGGGTTAACCCTCCTTTTTTCTTGTAATCAGAGACAGTGACTACTACCTTTTAGGATATTCCGCTCAGAATACATTCTGTACACGAACATACACATTTTTCATATAATGGAAATTACACATATCTAGAACTCTAAATTCTACTTTCTTGCCTGCTAACATTGTATTTTGTCTTTAATTTTAGCTTTCTCTCCCATTCTCTCTTCAACTCAAGTGCATAGACAGCTACAGAGACTAGACATGAGTCAACTGATTCACAGTAACTCAAAGTCATACCAAAAGTTCTTCCTGGAACTAACCAACTTTCTTGGAATAAAAATTCACTTACATGTAGAATACAGAGAAACCAAACAAAGGGTCAGTCAAAGACAAACATTAAAACCAATCCTTAGCAGGCCCACTGGATCTTTGGGTCTAGGGTCGCTGTGGGCCCAAGCTGCCACCCCAAGGCACAGGGAGGAAGCATGGGTGGTGGGCAACCTGTGTGGGCTTTCTGGGTTGGACCCAAAAAAGCCTGGGCAGAACCACAAAACACAGAACTGTGAAACCAGTATAAAGACAGCATGGCAGGATTGCTCCAACACAGTCACTGGGGCCTAGGAGTTAGAATTCTGGCTCAGAATGGCCTCCAACAAAAGTGATCGAACCCCTGCTGGATTATGGGAAGAAGGCCTCGATATGGCAGCTGCCCGACAGCTGAGTGGCAAACCATAATCATGGAGACCAATCAGACTAACCATCAGCTGACGTCCGTCTCCTCAAAGGAACTCCCCAACCGAGGAAGGAGTGGAACCAGACTCTCAAATCTTGAGACCAGAACTACGAGATGGAAAAAAAGAACAAACAACATCAACAAGTAGAAAAGACTGACAACAGAAAGGAGCAGACATCCTGCAAAAAAGAAACAGCCACTGATGGGCTCCAAATGAGTCCAGACTGGCTGCCCAATGCAAGTTAAGACTGGAAATCAGAGCAGCATGGTTCACTGCATCCCAAGAGCACAGGTCCTCATCCAGGAGAAGGACATTGCACCAGAAAAAGAAAGGAGACTAAAGGGCTAAACATGGACCAATGAACAGTGATGAGAGATGGAGTGACAGGAGTGGGGGAGGTGAGAGTAGGGGGAGAGCTTGGGAACAAAATGATACAAAGATGACTGAAGTTGCATGATATTAAAAGTAAATAAAAAACCTAAAAAAAATCTTAAAGCTGACCATAGATCTGAGGTATCCAGAGGGGGGAGAGAAGCCAACAATGTGGGGATGGGGGCTGCCAGGGCATGATGGACTATGGTGGAAGACTATGGGTACTTTGATGGTAGAAGAGTTGTAGTGACCATGACTGGGAGGAGATATCCTATATTTTCAAATGGTCGGCAAGGTTGTAAAACACTGGTATGTCATTTAAAACCAAACCAAACAAACAAAATCAAAAACAAAACGTCCTTCTGAACCAGCACTGGCTCCCTATTCTTAACACAGGTCATTTTTTTCACTTAAGTCAAGTAGACACCAGACCCATTATAGTAGTTTTGAGCTTTGTGGTATTTTCTACACAGAAAGGACATATTTCTTTCTACCAAAGGACAGATAAAGAAATTAACGGAGGGACCACATGAACGATATAGCAAACAACATTGTGAGTACCAAGTTAGTCAAGCACCTCTGAATCCTAAAGACGGACATATGGCTCCCTACAAGATTCATAGATTCTCCACCCCCACACCCTCCAACTATTTCTCTCACATTATGCACACTGGCTTCTAAACATTGATCATGCATTTCAATTCAGCAGACCTCTCCATCACCATCTCTGCTTGGATAGCTAATAAAGAATGAGACACAAAATCAGCAAAATGGAATAATCTTTTCCCTCCAAATCTACAAACTGCTCAAACCAGATAAAAGATGACTTCAGGTTTCCTTTTTGGCTCAGGACAAATTCATGATACCATTCTTCTTTCTTACACTGCCTATCTAAATCACTACCTTGACTATATATAGACTTAGTATATCACTTCCTATACATATTGGGCACGTGTCTATCACTGCTTAGCTTGATAACTGCATAAACTACTCAACTGGTTTTCTATCATCCAAACTTGCCTACTAACAGTGTAATATCTGCAGAGCATCCAGAATAATCCTTTAAAATATTAAGCCAACAAAGGGGCAGTACAAGGGAGAAGTAATAACTGACTCTGACTATGATAATGGTGTGCATTTGCTAAAATTCATGGAATATACACCAATGAAAGAGAATTCTATTATTCAAAAATGTATGTCAGACCACAGTGGTTCTGACATTCCCACATAATCTCATCCCCTATTACTTCTTTGACTTCGTCTTTCAATACTCCTTTTCCTCTTCATGCACATTGGTCTAAGTCATGCTGACTACCTACATCTGATACACAAATTGGGCATGCTTCTGCCTTATGACTTTGTACTGGCTGTTCCCTTTATCTGGACTGAGCTCCATAAACTCTCCTCCCCACCTCAGCTATTTGTAAGGTAACACCCTGTACTCCAACTCTTGTAAAAACATCACCTCCCTAATTAAGCTTATTCAAAATTGCCACACATCTGGCATAAGCATTCTCTTATCTTGGTTGAACTGTCTTTTTCCTTTCATAGGCTTTATCAATTTCACTCAGACAATTTCGCAGTCACAATCTGATTCTCAAATCCCCATCACCCACTGCCAGATGGAAATTGTGTCCTTAATATCAACAATCTTTCTTTCATTCATCAATACGCCCCAATACTTAGAAAAATGTTCAGCATGTTAGGTATTTAATATCTGTTGAATGAATGAAGATACATAGTCACCATTTAATGTAAGACATTGCACAGTACAACATAAAACTAGTTATTCTGTTCAATAAATGGAATAGGTTACACAAACTACTGTGCCCCCCATGATTCTTTTATTCTATCATTACATATTCTAATATAATGTAAGTCCCCAAAGCAGAGGTTTTAGCCCACTTTCTTGTTACTATATCCTCAGCCCTAAAAGAATATATAGCATATAATAGTGAATATATAAATCACTACATAGTGAAAGAGTAAGCAACCTGTGGGCAAGAAATAAACTCTTAACTGTTCTTGAGTTTCTGGTTCTATCTGGCACATAATTGTAATGCCAGGCACAGTGCAGAGGCTCAGCCCTAGGTGAGATTAACCTGGTCTCTTAGTGGCTGATTGACAAAATCCCAGTTGGTAATATTACACACAGGTCTCCCTCCTTTTCTCAGGAATATTTGCAAAAAATTGATTTTAAACATGCCACAGAAGCACTTAACTTTAGGTAGGAATCCTTTAGCACATTACATCAAAGAGAAGCTCACAAATGTCGACATGCATGAGGACTTTGAACAATAAAATGAAGTCAAATTTCCTGTGGAGAAAAAGCTTCTCCAGAAAAACTGCTGGGAATTTCCCTTGCATTTTGACCTTGTTATCGCATTTCTCTATAGTGAACTCCACAGTGAGGCTTCCATATGCCCAACTCCATGTCCATGGAAGAAGTGGACCAACTACTCCAAGCCCCTCTAATCAGTCACAGTTCCCATAGGTTTTGCCTTCCATCAATGTGAATTTTCCAAAGAGAGATATGCCTTATTAGCTAACGACTGAGGGTATGAGATAGGACAGCAATTCCTGCAACCCTTAGAATGCCATCACACCATCTGTACTGTCCAGCAAAAAACATGTGAATTGAACATGACATTTAAAAGAGAAGCAACTGTAATTTGTTTAATAGTGTATGCAGTATAACCTAATCTACTAGAATATGTAGAAATTTTACTATAATAGCTACATGAAACAAATTCAAAATTTGAGAAATTTTATCCTCTATTTTCATACTAAGTCTTCAAAATCTGATGTATACTTTATAGTTTTAGTTTATTTCAAATCAGACTGAACCCAGCAGGGGTGTGCCAACAGTTACATGTGGCTCCTGCCTAAGTGTAACTATTGTCCACAGAATGGACAAAGACAGTCTAGACATTAAGTTTTTCCTCTTCCAGGATGCAATTATTGTTCGCAAACCAATACCATTTAAAATTCTTATAACTGATTTTATAAAAGAATGTCTCCTAAGCTATGAAGATATCACTTTTAAGAATCCTTTGTCAAAATGCTCTTCTACCAAGACAGATAAATGAGGCAGCAGCACAGTGCAAAGGGTTTCCCAAACAGGGCAGGACAGGCCTATCTCTGTTATTTGATAAGAACTTGTTTGTTTGACATCTAAAAAGAACCCATTTCACTGAATTCCACTGACTTCCTTAAGTTTCTTAAAGTGGTAATTCTTACTAATAGCAGGACAAGCATGTAATGACTGCAAGGTTTTTTGAAACAGCTGTGCCAACAAACACTAACAAATGATAAACTGAACAGCAACAGAAAGTAGGCTAGAAGTAAGAAAAAGCTCAAGTACATTTGTCTTTTCCTCAAATTGAACTCCTAAAGGCTAGCTCTGTGTTCTAATAGATGCAACTGTTATGAGGCTTGAAGAACAGAAGTCTTTAAGGGCTCAAAGGAATGCTCTATAATTCAGTTTTTAATCAAAAAACACATTTTAATCTAAAAACATATTTAGATTAGGTACTATTTTACCAGGTCAAAGAATGCATTGAAAATTTGTACAAATAAGAATGCTGTCATTTTTCTTTGAAGATAAGACAACTGCTTCCAGCATTTTCAAAGGTGAAATGGATTACTAAATATCAAAGGTGAGTCAAACCGGAGAACTTTCATGGGGACAGTGGTATGACATTTGTTCCACAATGGAATAAAATAATACATCATTTCCCTAACCAACGGCCTAAGAAAAAGAAAGCATGAGTTCTCTTTCTCTCTTTTGTTGGAAGGTCAGTTTCAATATAGCTCATCCTATAGAATGAGATATTGTGGCCCAGTTATATCAGTTAACTCAGCAGGAACCAGCTAGAACAATGATTTTGGGGAGACCAATGCCAGAATTGGCGAAGTTCGAAAGTGCTCTGTCAAAGTTAGCTTTTTTTAATGGGGTCAGGTTGTAGGAAGTAGTTGCTGTAACTATTCCTTTTTTCCACTATAGAAAAACCAGCTGGAAAAACCAGCTTACAACTCACCCACAATCCTAAAACCAGCCAAGAAACAATTGACAGCAACCACCTGCAGAACTGAGTGATAAGCTGTGTCTGGCATAAAGATGGATGCCATTGATTACCAGTGCAATTATCTGCAAATCTCACATTCTAGTGGAGGAGAAACCTAAGAACAAATCAAGGGTCACAGCCCTTTTGACGTTTGAAAAGTATTAAATAGCAGCGCAAAGAAGGAAAACACATGGCATCCTTATGCTTTCAGCCTCTGAAAAATGAATTTGGAATGTGTAGACTAAAAAAAGGTCATAATTACAGCACTAAAGTAAATAGAAAACACAAAAAAAGCACAACTCAACAAATATGCCCAAGCTTGGAACAATGTCTTATAAAACTGTATCTGCGATATTCTTGGTGAGTCAAACAAAAACAATACTAATTTTTTCTCTATTCATTCAATCAAGCCACTCAAGCCTTTCATGTGCTGAGTACTACTCCAGATACCGGTCTTACAAGAGTAAATGAAATCTGCTAAGGACCTACATATCTATGGTAAAGAAGGTAGATATGGCCACAAAAGTTCACCTGAGCCAGTGATACTTACATTTGTACTAAAATTATCAATTAGTGAAAACCTACTTTATAAAGTACTCATTTCATTCTAACAGCTATTATCAATTAGGCATTAAAACTACTTTACAAAAGAATAGCTGAGTCTTATGAAGGTCAAGTGTCTTGCCAAGGTCATCCAAACAGTCCATGACAGAGCCAGGATGCAAGCCCAGACTTGTCAACTCCTATCATAAACTTAATGTTTGGAAATTAGGTGGCTGCAAATAATGTTTGAAAATATCACCAGGAAAGCCACTGTTTAGCAGAATTGAGTGATGACTTGTGCATTCCATTAAAATATGTGCTTAACAAGAAGGCAATGTAAAAAATGGCTAAGGTATTTAAACTGACATGTCACCAAAGAAGATATATGGGTGGCAAATAAGCACACAAATTTAATTGTTTGGAAAATCTAAGTTAAAAACCACAACTTACTCTCTCCTGTAGCCTCCAAAATTCTGAAAGAAAAGATCTTGAGAAAGATGACTTCAGCCTGTGCCATTGTGAAGAAGCAGGAGGCCAAGGAGATGGTAAATCCCCTTTGAGAAAAGGCCCAGGGATTTTGGCATCAGGCAGGGCATCCAACCCATAAGGGTTCTCACCAGATTTGTCAAAGGGCCCCATGCATCAGTCTGCAGCCACAAAAGACTTTCCTCAAAAACTGGTTGAAAGTACATCTGATCATTAACTAGTTCACTCAGGTCTTCCACAGTCTGACAGTTACTCAAGGGCTTAAGCTAACCCATACATATAGACCTACATATCTATGGTAGGTCTGGGATTGTAGAAGAAGCAGAGATTGTAGGCCTGGACTGAGAAGAAAGCTGCTGAACAGGGGATGTCTCTAAGAGGTCACCAATCTTTGACAGGGTTAATACTGTCACCACTCTGGTGGATAACAAGAAGGTTTAGCTGATAGAGGTCACACATGATCAAGCTGGCTGTCTTCCTACCTGGCCTATGTTAGATGATAGGGGTTCCCTATTGTATTGATTGTATTATCAAGGGCAAGGTTAGGCTAGCATTTGTGAAAGACCTGTACCACTGTGGTCTTCACACAGTTTAACTCAGAAGACAAAGAAGTCCTGGTTAAGCTGGTAGAAGCTACCAGGACCAATTGCAATGACAGATAAGAGATCCATTGTCAATGGGGAGGTTACATATTGGGTTCAAATTATGTGGCTTGCACTGCCAAGCTGTAAAGACAGAGGCTACAGAGCTTACCTATAAATTGGGCTAGGTATATGCAGTTGCATTTTCCATACACAATAATAATAAATGTGCTCCTTCAGTTGGTGGGGAGGAAATCACAGTGAAAAGTACACTAATAGAAATTCTAAGGAGAAAAATATTTTTCTATTCTGACAATACCAGATGCTGACGAAGTTGTGGAACAACTGGAATGTTCATGTATTAATAGGGAGAATGTCATTTTGGAAATCAAGTTTAACAAATCACACAAGTCAGCAAACTGTACTCTTAGGCATTTACTAAGAAAAGTGGAAAAAAATCTATATTAATACAAAAATTTCTCCAGTACACACTTGATTCTTTCTTTGGTGTTCTAAGGCTATTTTCTTCCTTTCTTTGGCAGCTCCTTTAGTGATTTTATACTTAGTTCCCAATAACTACAAACAATTCAAATGACATTCACCAGTGACTGGATAAAGGCATCGCAGTAACTTCCTGTCAGAATACTACACAGCAATATAAAGGAACATGGGTCAAATTTAGGGAGGGCTGCTTCACCTCTGATTATAGGTTAATAACATGAAGGAACCTGAAACCTTCCTCTAATTTATTTATAAGTGAAAAAAGTTAAATCTCAAAGTTCCAGGTTATATGTCCCTTTTTATATGATACTGGGAAAGTGCAAAATCACTGAATAGAAGATGAATGTGTTGCCTTGTATTGAGGGAAGTGGCTGACAAAAAAAAGGACTATTGAAAATAACTGGGGATTCCCCAAGGTGGGTGCCAGAACACTCTGTATCTGACATGATATGGAGGTAACATAATTATGAGTTTGTCAAAACCCAGAGAATTATACAACAAAAGGGTGGATTTGAAATAATTTCGAAATGTGAATGAAACACACTTCAAAAAATTGTGATCTTAACTGGAGAAATTGAAAACCTCTCAAAGATCATTCAAAAATAAAACACTTAATATGGCTCTAGATTAAAGTCATCTCAAACAACAAGGAGCTTTCTTCATGACAAAATGTTAGACTGCACCTATTTTCAAACTGGCAAACTACAGACTTTTTTCTTAACACTTTCCCTGTGCTTGGCAAGTGGACAGCTTGTTCAATCCACACCTCCACTCTACATGCTAGAAAATTCAAACAAGGTGGAGGGGATCTGGGGTGGAGGAAGGCAGGTTTTCCCTCAGTCTGTAATAAATCATGAAAACTGCTGTCACTAATATGTGTCTTTATAAAGGAGAAACTGCCAAGAAACTATCATTTTTCAAAGGCTTGCTGGTATCCCATGGAGGAAGATGTACCAGAGGAATAATCTGGTCAATTGCTCTGGGAGTTTCTTGTCCTAAGCTACTGCTGGGTAAGTGCTTTGCTATCAAATGTTATCATGACTAAAGTCCTTTTTCCATCTTTTATCATTTCCCAACAAGACATCCTCGGCCCCAAATCTCTCCTTACACCTGGCTGCTTTTTCACTGTCACAGGAGTATTAAGAAACTCCTTCCTATTTCATCGTCTCACATATCCTAAGACAAAGAAACCAAAAAGAAGCACTTTACCAACTAGTAATTTTACGAAGAGCCTGGCAAGCCAGGGAGATGCTCACCTTAGCAGTGACGGGGAAGCAATACATCTTGATCTCAATTCTCCAACACACATTTGGTACTCTCCCCAGGGCTCCGGAGCCTGTTCACTTGCTTTGCTTAGAGGCTGCTTTCATGAACAGACCCAAAGCTCTGGCTCATCTGCCTACCAAAGACTCACTAAACCGATATTACAAGCAATTTAGAGCATGAAATGAAAATTGATGCTTTCAACTCCTGTAACAACGAAAACAGAAAGCTGCCACAAACTATGTGTTCCTTCATTTTCCGTGTCAGTTTTCAAGAATAGACACACCAGCTTGTTATGTGAGATAACAATGTGAACAGGGGTGAGGCATCCCTCCCTAAATTTGACCCCATTAAGGCAAAGATTTTTGTAGCAAAATGCAAGTTTGGTAGGGTTGTATTAATAGCAAAAAGAACAACTACAGAATCAACACTTAGCAGACTAAAGATGACAAGCAGCTCCCTGTATATAAAGACACATTAAAACAATGAATTACTGAGCTCTTGAATAGGAATCAAATCGCATTGTTCAATCTGCACAACAAAGATGAAAGTTTCACCACTCTATTCTCTATTAAGCATCTTAGAATTCTCTTGCAACATTATGTTCCATAGTTTCATAAACGAAAAGGCATACATGACAACACATCATTTGTCTTCCTCTAGTAAAATAGAAGGCAATACATTCACCATTGGGACTTAGCAGAGTACCTGGCACACACAATGTGCTTAAAAAATTTTTGTTGAATAAATGATATTAGTGGCAAGACAATTTTGCTCTGTACTATTAGGATCAATAATTCAGAAATGAACATATACATCTTAACTGTGATTTCATGGTAGACCAGAAGACACAAAAATATCTGAGCTACAACTTAGCTTTGACCTTATGATCGAGCTAGGGAATAGGAAAGATTTGCTTGAGAAAAAAACAGTGCAGGCAAGTAAAGCATTTCCATTAATCCTATGTCAAGGGTTCAGAACAGGAATAGGTCAAACCACACAGCTTGGAGTGTGCAGCGAAAGTTTCTTGGAATGTGTGAACATGAAACCTTAACTGGTCAAGAAAGATTAAAACACTTTCAGAAGAGATAATTAAATCAGATAGTGGGTTAAGGTCCATCTGGATTATGTATTATGAATTAACAAGATTCTATGAAAAAAAGTTCAGTTTAAACTTAGCATTTCTGAGTACCAACTTAAGCTTCTCCCATTCTCATCATTCCCATAGTCTGCTGAACATCTCCACTTCAGCATCCCTTTGACTTGGTCCACACAGCCATCTTTCCAGGAATATGACTTTCTTGGATGCCTCCTTCTGCCCTGCCTCATGCATTCCACTGTTCATTGAAGTTATTTTTCTTGAATTTCCCTGGGATCTCTCCCCTCTTCCTTTCCCTGAACTAGGGCCTTCACTTGGACTATACTGTTGATGTCTGTGTCATACTGTCATCCCCTTAGTCAAGGGTCAACAAACTGCCTGTAAAGAGCCAAAGTCAACAGTTCGGGCTTTGGTGGTCACACACTTTCTGTCTCAACCACTCGGCACTGCCACATCACACTTAAGAGGCATAAACAATAAATGCGCAAGTGGTTGTTCCAATAAAGCTTTTCAAACAAGCAGGCGGTGGTCCAAGTACCATGGTTTGATGACCCCTGCCTTTGATGACTGCCACAGTGGTTTGCAAAAATACAAATAGGGCCATGATGTTCTGCTTAAATTCTTCTAAGACGTCAGCTGCCCTCAGGGTAAGTTCCAGGCTCCATGTTCAATTCAAGGGCAGCTGTGTCCCTCCCAACTCTTAAAGCAGCACATTCAACAATCAGTTACTTGCACATTCAACAATCAGTTACTTGACGCTTTCCATAAATACCAACCCTTGTGGGCTGTATGTGCTGTGATCTGCGCATATGGGTCTTCCTCCAAGAACGACTCCATAGATCTGTCTTTCAAAACCCACAACCAATGTCTCTTCCATGATATCTTCCCTGAATGAAATCTGGACAAAGTCAGGCCACTGTCTCTGTTTCCCAGAGTCCTTTACATATTTCTATAATAGCCCATATGACATGGGACCATCAGTGTTCTCTGTGTGTGTGTGTGTATGTGTGTCTTGCCATCCTCACCAACTCTGCCAGACTCTCTGTGAGAGGAAAGGCTGCTTTTTTGTACATCTTCCCATCCTTTGTACCTAGTATAATAACTAGCACTTAACCACAGTCATAATAACTACTCAACACTAAAGGAAAAATATCAGAAAAATTCCAACTTTGTGCTCATTCAGTCTTGTATAACTTTAACAACACTGAGTTCACTCAGTGCTCTAACTGCCATGCTTATGACAATGATTTTAATTCAACAATTGCTATTAAAACTTGTCCAAATGTCAGAATGAACTGTTCTTTCTCAGGACGATATAATTCAAAAGTCCCCTTTTAAAGGAGATGTACTTTACAATTGCTACTTAGTTGTCTTCCCATTAGTCTCTAATTAGGTGCTTGAACAATGCTGAAAGTGTTACATCCTCTTGCAGAAAAGTCCTCATGCAATTAGTTTGTCCTACCAAATATGACCTCTGTCACCACTGTGTCCATGACAGGCCAACCTTCCCAGAGGAGGGAAATCTCCAATCTCTGCCAGAAGCTGGACAGTCTCTGAGGCCATAGGATACATGAATGAGTTCATGGTCAAGTCTTTAAAGTTCTCTGTGTATCAATGAAGCAAAACTTTATAAGATGCTATTCAAAGACAAAAGGAACAAATACTCCTATACACAGAGATGGGAATAAACATTATACAATAATTTTGGAAGAAAAATTTGGAAATACTTTCCAAAATTCTTAAACTCAGTGATGCCACTCTCAGAATTTTTTTTTTTTTTTTTGAGACCAGGTCTGGCTATCTTTGCCCATGTAACCACAGGCTCACGTTGCCTGTGACACCAAGGACTCAAGCAATCCCTAGCCTCAGGTTCCCAGGTAGCTGGGATTACAGGCACTTGCCACCATGCCCAGATATATTTTTTGGGATTAGGTCCTGCTGTGCTGCCCTGGGTGGGACTCGACCCGCAATCCCCAGACCCGGCTGCAACTCCATAAGCTGTCGCTTAAAGGCACGTGCCACCGTGCCCAGCCCTCACTCTCAGAATTTTAACCAACAGAAAGACTTACAGCTGAGCACCCAACCTGGCCCAAGGACACCACTATTGTCATTATTTCCATTGTTCAGACTGGCAGAAGATGCTCTAAATCCAGGTACAGCAATATTCTTCAGGAATCCCACACCCCAAGACCACTGCCTTCCTGAACCTACTTGTGTCTCACAGAAATAAAAGTCTATTGGTCAACTAAGAGATGACCAAATAAAAGGTCAACCAAGAGATGACCCAATTCAGTAAACAAAGCTCTGTCCTTTCAGCTGTTCAGGTTTAAGAACACTGGAAGGTGAGTTAATCTCAACTCCTCTTTTTCCCACTCCTCACTTAACCCATCATCAGATCATTAATTTGGTGTCACTTTTGAAATATATCCACCCATTCCTCCACACTCCTTATTATTGCTTTTCTAATCTTGCTCCAGGACCCTAACTATGCACTTGACTTTTATCCTTCCATGTAGGTTTTTTTTTTTTTTTTTTTTTTTTTGAGACTAGGTCTCGCTAATCTTTTTTTTGAGACTAGGTCTCGCTAGTGTTTTTGCCCATGGAACCACAGGCTCTTGTTGCCCAGGGTACCACAGACTCAAGCATTCCCAGCCTCAGCTTCCCAGGTAGCTGGGATTAAAGGCGCATGCCACCACGCCCAGCTAATTTTTTGGAACTAGGTCTCGCTACGGATCCCAGGCAGGACTTGAACCACGATCCCTAGCCCCAGTTGCTTCATAGGCTGAAGCTTATAGTCCCAAGTCATCGTGCCTGGTCCTTCCATGTAGCTTTAATGCAGTTCCTGAAGTCAGACATTAATGGCTCATTTCACTCTAGATAAGTGGTTAAAATTATCAAAAATGCCAAACAATATCTGTTAGCTCTCCCTTACATTCTGACCTCTCTTTTTATAGTTCTCTCTCTATTCTAGCCACTCTGACTCCCTTGCTATGCTCCCAGACAATGCAAGCACTATTTCTGCCACAGGGCCTTTGTAATTGTACCACGCAGCATTAGTACTTAAGTGCACACGCATGCACACACACACACATGGCTACTTCCTTCACTCATTTGAGTTTCTACTAATTGTCACTTTCCCAGTGAGTTCTATCCTGAGCATCCTAACTAAAACTGCAATGTAACCCATCTGCTCAACCTTGACCATCTGACAGTTGTTTCTGTACCCGTACTGATTTTATTATTACATATCATATTATAATATTATCACTATTACATCTACTGTTACTGTCTGTCTTTCTGACTAGAACATAAATACCAACAGGAATCTTTATCTGTTTGATCTTAACTATCCCAAGCATCTGGACTAGTTCCTAGTACAAAGGTTGTTAAATAAATACTTGCTGAATAAATGAGTATATCTTAGTGTTATTTTTTGAGAATGAACCAGCCCTAGCAAGCAGTCAAATAACAAATAGATGTTTCAGTTATTATTAGAAAGAATGATTGAGACACATGTGTAAACAGTCATATGCAAAGTCACCCCTAGGTAATGGTTACGTGGAAAAGACAGATTCATGCAAAGAGCTAGTGATGACAGCATAATTTGTAACTCTAAAAAAATTGAAAAGATATTACCTAGCCTCTCTCCAGCCAAGTAATAATTGATTAGTAATCAATGATCTGATGATGGGTTAAGTGAGGAGTGGGAAAAAGAGGAGTTGAGATTATACCACCCCTAATCCCATGCTTTGAACACCAGGTAGTTGTTACCAAAAGTAAAGCTATTTCTACTGTCATATTAAAATGTCAATTTCAGAAAAAGTGACTTAATGGTTGAATGAGACATAGGGTATGATATTTTCTTTCAGAGGTAAAAACCTCTGTGCATGCATGGACAAAAATTTGAAGAAAAATGAAATTACACATATAGTAATTAATTTTGAGGATCAGAAATAGGGGAGAATGAAGCTGGTATATCATTTTATACCATGCTATTTTGTTTGATTTCCATGCAAGCAATCATGCAAACTTTAGTTTTTCCAACCATAGTAATTTTCAGGAACAAACTTCTCACAGCTGACTTTGTTTTAACTAATCATTTCAACCTTATTCCCTATTCCCTGATCATATTAGGACTAAATTAATATGGTACTAATACAAGCTCCAGGAGGGTAGGGGATTTTGTCTGTTTCATTTATTGAGCTATCCCCTATCATCTTAAAAGTGTCTAATACAGGTATTCAAATATTTACAAATAAGCTTGTTTTACTATGAAATCACCTCCAGGTGAAAAATACAGATGGTGAATGAAAGTGTTCAAAATGCTAGAAAAATAGCAAAAGGCTCCAAAACTGGATTATTGAACCTCATCAAAAGGTCTTAAATGTATTAGATTCTTTTACTTTCCTCTCAGGTCTATATCTACAATCATTATATATTCTTAAAGCAACTCTCATTGACATTGTTCCATAATTAATTAAAAAGTAGGGCACTCTGTCATAAAGGAGATATGTCCTAGAGTAGTTGTCAAATTTTAGACTCTCTCTAAAAGAGAAGGCAAAGAAATATACCCGATGTGGTCATTTAGATCTAAGGACTTCTAGAGGGGAAAGATACAGGGGAAGGAAATTATTAAACAGGAGAAGAGCAACAAATTTTAAGATCAATAACTCAGTGAGTAGAGAAGTATGTGCTTTTTTTATTTCCAATAGAACTGAGGATTAATGAGAATTGGGGGGAAAGAATACATATTTTAAATACAAGAGGAAACTTTTCCCATTTGTGAACTGATTTTGTACACAGTTGCAATTTTTACTCTATTTTGGTAATGACTCCACCATAGGAGACAGTTCAAACTTTTTAAAACTGACTATTCAAAAGTTTTGGTACATTTACTCATTCAGATATGACCAAATTCATGTCATGCTAAAGCACTGTCCTTAGGATAGGGATAAAGTAAAAGTAATAGCAAAACCATCCAAGTAGGAGTGTTAAGCCTCAAGAAACCAAGTTAAAAGCATTTTTTTTTTGCTGTAAAATTGAAAAAGCTCTTCAAGACAACATTAAAGCCACAATTTTTTTATTCAAGAACATTTCAACCTAGTGATTAATTTTCAAACACTAAACCTGTCCTTTACTCTCTTGCTTAAGATTTTCTCAAACATCTCAGTAAAAGATAGGTAAGATTTCCCACATTCTGCTTTTACTCCTGAGTCTGACATCTCATTGAGAATTTAAAGGATGTCTATCTCAATGGCAGAAAGAATAAACATCAGTAACAGTAGCTAGAAGACCAAGGAGCAAAATAAAGTACAACAGATACCCAGATAGCATGCAGCCATTCATTAGAATACTAAAGGAATAAATGGAGCCCATGCCATTTTTATCAGCATAGACCCACAAGTCAAACAGGTTTATCAATGAAACATGGCACATCCCACTATTTAGAGACGCAGTTTGGGAATAATCTTCCTGTCTCTAGGCATCTTAAATTAATCATGAAGGGGTCCACAATGGCAGAAACCATTACCAAAACCTGGTAAACCAGGGAAAGCAAGAGAGATTTTTACATGTGATGTTTTAACCCTTCAAAAGCCAAAAAGTCAGCCAGAATTGACCTGTTAGTTATCAGCAGAGTTACTGAATGAGGGGTGAACAGTGCTGCCTTTTCTTCTCACCAGGCTTCTCAGAAAAACACCATGACCGTTTCTTTGGTGCCAGAGGGTGTCAATATGACTGCAAGGCATGTGCTTACATTCAAATATTTAGGGACTGATGATCAAATAAGAAACTTTTTTTTTTTTACAAGAGAAAAGATAAGTATACCGAGAAAGAAAATGGGTAATTAACCAAATGAAAATGGAGTTACAAAGAAAGGAAAAATATTTGGAGAGTTTTAATTGGAGGGAACTTTTGATTTAAACTCCTTCTAGTACTATCATAATATATTTATATTTACTTTCAACTTTAGGTATTGGCATCTCCGAATCTTTCTCCCTAGAGCAACTCTAACAAGCCAACTTCAGAAATTTACATATAAGCTTACTGGTATTATCATTTGTTATCACATTACTTTTTATGATACAGAACAGGGTCAACAGAAATTACAATGCAATATTTCAATAACTGGTGACAATCAAGGTGGCTGGCTTCTTTATGAATATGAAGGAACTCATTGTCTCTTCTTTTTCTTCTTTAGGTGCATCCATATGCCAAGAGTAAATGGAAAATTAGAGGGAAAGGAGGCATGCCCCATCAAAAGCTAGGCATGTCTTAATTATATAGGCTATAGTTAGTGCTTCTAGGGAGCCTTTAAGGCATAGGTATAGTCTCTGTTTTTATACCTAATAATGTCAAAGATCTAGAGTTGTTTATCATAAAAAACAGTCCCAGGTAAAATTTAATGTTTCAGGGAAGCCCTTTCTGTTCATGAAACCTACATGAAATTTTATTTGCAAGATTTTAGAGAACCTGTGTTTGATGGGCTGGGAGCTCCAGCAGACACACCTGGGCCACAACATAAATTACCTCCACAGTTAACTTAAGAGGAAGAGCACCTCTGGTCTCTACCAGGGGAGTTATCATAATAAACACAACTGCCCAAGCTTGCTGGCAGCAAGGACCAGCAGGTAAGCCTCAAGTCTAAAGGCAATAACATACTGATTCAGAGTCTTGATTAAGTAAAAAGAACAACCAGCTGATTCCACATTCTTTATTACAAGCACAACAAATTCAAATGCCAAACCCAAACATTTATTAAGAGGTTGCCACCGACAGAGCTAGAAACAAGCAGCCTAAGAAAGAACCTACACAAGTATGCAAACAAATAACCTCCGGTTTTTAACTCAGTGGGGTGGGGGTGGGGCATGGAAATTAGGGATTAGACAGTAGGAATCCTTTCTCTCTGGTCCATCCCCTTCCCCAAAATCAAAACCTGAAAGATGTGGGGGAAACCAGAGTAGACGCTTCTGTTCCTCAGTTGAGAAATGAAGGAATCAAGTCTGTTGATACCATTAATATGCTAGCACTTTCAGCAGCACTACAATTCATTGGCAAGTGATGAGCTATGTCTCACTGACAAGTAACAGTGGAAGTAGAATCACAAAAAGAACGAAAGGAAAGAGCATATCCAATCAATACTTGAAGACTTCCAAAGTTATTATAAAACACCAATTTTCAGAAAGTATTAGCCTTAAAGATGAAGGCCCTTCTTAACTAAAACAAAACAACAACAACCAAACTGTATTACTACCCCAGAAGTATGACAGTATGTTATTCTGTGGGCTACCAACACTTTGTTTTCTAATATTAAAAGTCATACTGTCCTCATACAAAGGTTTACACTTTTATTTGAAGCTCCAACAAATATAAATGTCTGCAGATTTTGAGAGCACTGAATTACTAGTTCAAGAGGAGGAGTAAAACAAACATCAACAAAAAACAGTCAGCCCTGTATTTGACTAGCACTCTTCTAAAATGATTCTCAAATTACAGAGCCTTGAGCACAGTAAACTCTAGGAAAGAGACAACAGTACTATTTACCTAATCCTTACAAAGAACCCAAACATACTCATTGAGTTGGTTCAAACACAAATCTACTCCCATCACAATAGATGACAGCTTTCTATCACCCAGGTACCCAGGTCAGTTAGACTTAGGATTTGGGACAAGAATGGAAGGGACAGCATTCCTGCCTTTAAAAAAACAAAAACAAACCACCACCACCACCACCCCCAGCTCCCAGATTTGGATCACTCACAAGCATCAGATTGGGAGAAGAGCTTTCCTTCCAGTTCCCAAGCACTCAGCACACCAGGCTATACTCCGCTTTGCATTTTCTGGATGCCCACAGACATGCATATCTTACCTAGATTAGACAGTGCTCAGATACACACTTTAATTTCCAGGAAGCAAACTTAAAAAGCCTTCTGTACATTCTTTTTTAAATGTGGGATACGAGAAGGGGGACCGCAGGTCTTTCCGCCTTTATTTTCTCAGAAGCGAGCAAGAGCAAAGCCCTTCAAAGTGCAAAGGCATTTGCCCGCCGCGCCCGGGAGAAGCAGCAATTCCTCTCCCTAGCCTTCCCAGCCAGGGCGCCCGAACAATGCAGCAACATACATTTACCAACACCTGCTGGAGCCTATTAATATGCACGGGGACGTAATGATTTCCCCCCACCCCCCTTCCCCTGCCCTCCACACTGAGCAGGCTTTCATCTCCTGCTTTACCATCCATCAGGAACTCATTTCAACGGCCCCCTCCCCCTCCTGCCCCCGGTCCCCATTCAGCCGAGCCCCTCGCTCGGAAAGCCCAAGCTGACGAGCACACTTTGGAATGCACTTCATTAAAATTTAGCTGCCCGATTCCAACCTGCAATGCGGAGGAGGCAATACAAAGCGCGCGCCACACTTCCTCCAACATCCCCTTCAAAAGCTCCATTGTTCACTAGGCATCTGCTCCAGAGCCCGGCCTCTCCCTATCCACTGACCCCTGATTTTTTTTTTTCCTCCCCCCTCCCCCTCCCACTCTGCCAGGCCAAGCGGGCCTGCCTGGTGAATTAAAACGCAGCCTCAGCCATCTGGTCCTCCCAAGCTGGTCCGGTTTCTCCCCACCCCTCCTCTCTGGTCCACACACCACACACACGGCATCTTCACCTCCATGGATATTCCCACAACCCAAGCGCAAACCTCGGGTGGAAAGGCGCCTCTGCCGCCGCCTGCCTGTCCCCAGGCTTCCTCCAGGTGCGGAGCACTCGAATCCAGAGGTGGGCAGGGGGCGGGGGCGGGGGTCAGAGAGGAGGCAATCGTGGACCACTGTACTTGCCTGCAAACCCCAGCCCAATCGCCAAGATTAATCCTTCCCTTTGTGAGCCTGAAAGCCTCCCACCACGCTGGTCCTCGGCTCTGCAGCGGCTGGAAAGAGAGGCGGGGGTGGGGGGGGGTGGGATCTGAACCCCTTCCTAGGCGAGCTGGGGGCGCCTCGGCCACCTGACCACAGAGCAGTTTTTCGAGGGAAGGAGGCGCTGGCAGCAGGAGCAGCTGACGGTGTGAGAAGGAAGAGAAGATGCCCAAGCTTGCGCCTTTTATATTACTGGCGACATTTCTAACACATGACAACAATTTCCATCTGTATTTAAGCCGGGAGTGTGAAAAAAGAGCATTACATCACAGAGTCCGGGTTCCTAGAGGCTGCCGGATATCTAGGCCAGGGGATTAGGGCCGCACCTGCGAGTCCAAGGCAGCCCAGCGAGGCCACTGCCTCTCCTAGCCTGGTCCGTCAGACTCCCATGCCCGTGTGGTCCTGGAGGGAGCCCCTGGCTAAGGAAAGGCGGGAAATGGGGCTGCTCCATTTGCAAGTCTCCGGAGGCTGGGTGTGTGTGTGTTAGGTGGGTGAAGGCATGGAAGGTGGTGACTCTTAGCTGGAGGTGAAACCCTGATTTCCCAAGAGCAAGGGCAGGTAGATGGTGCGATCTGTGGGACACAGTTCTGCCTCTTCCCTAACTCCAAAGGGAACTTAAAAGATAATCGCTCTTATGTTTAAAATAATATTCCTCCTTGCAGTTACAGTGAAAGCGGATGGAGAGACTTTGAGTATTAATTTGAAGAATCCACTTCTGAAGAACAGACACTTATGTAGGGATAGAATCCAGTCCTGATTCCATCTGTTTTCTTCCCAGCTTCTCAGTCATTCAAATGTACTCGTTAGAGGAACCTGCAAAGTCCAGTGGTATTATTTCCAATCTCTGGGAAGAAGCAGTTCTCCTCTACTCCCTCACCCCACTTGGTGACACTGCTGAGAGACCTCTAGCTTTGGAGAGGGATGTTTTATCTACTGTTGAATGGGCAGTTCTGGGCAACTGCTGAAGCCACTCCTTCCTTACCTCAGGATAGAGAACCCTCGGATGCCATTCCCCTAACCTAGGTACACCTATTTTCCAAGAATTCATTACAATTCAGACGGGAGGAGGTGAAAGAGCTAAAAGGTGTCCTGAGGTGAGGAATGAGAGAAAATAGGAAAGGGGGGGGGGAGAGAAACCATACATGTCCATACATGTTCCTAAGCCTAGGAAGAAAGGTAAGGCAGAACCTAGGTTTAACACATGTGATATGAACTAGGAAAGCAGTCTTAAAAGGAAGGGAGAAATGGTGTCAGGGGAACAAAGTCAATCAAAAAATAAAGTAACATATCTTTCCTTCAAAGGTAGTATCAGCTGGATTTTAGAGCATTTGAAAAGTTATAGTTGTTCCTTCACATTCACTACTCAGTAAACAGTCACGTTTGCCTGGTCTAATCATCTGATACCAGAAAAATCCAAACTGTGTAAAGAATGCATTTCTAAATGCCCTTGTCCTTCTGGTCACTCCTGATGGTCAAAAACACAACTCTGGATTCAAACAGTTCAGTTCCATCTCTCTACTTCCCTGGTGTGTGACTGTGGGTAAGGTACTAACTAGGTTTATATCTACTTCTCATATGTAAGGTGTGGAACAAAACCTACTTAAATGCTGTGAGCATAATGTACACGAAACACCTGGCAGAGTTCACCACACATAAAAGGTACTCAGTAAATATTACCTATCATTACTGTCATTATTAATCTGATTTTATTTCTGTATAAAATATTCCTACAAAATAAAAGCTTTTATCCTTTACTTCCGAGGGGACCTACAAATTGGAACAGATCCCATGGCCTCAATTAGTGAACAGCAGACACCAGTGTGAGGGGAAGAACCATGTTTCCAGCCTTCACTTAACTATGGGGAGGTGAGCTGTCAGGTGAAACTGTAAAACAAGGAAAGCAGGTGGGGTATGGGTAAAAAAAGGGGAGAGTTCTTGTTCTGAAGCCCAACTTGTACCCTTATATTGCTGAGAAGGAAACATGGAAGTAGACGCATGAAGGAGAGACATGTAGAGACACTTATTAGAGATGTGTGAGTGAGAGACACTTGTGGAGGCTGAAAGTGCAGCTGTTGTCTTTATATGTCTTTATATGTATGTCTTTATATGTTGTCTCCTTTGGTCCCACTTTTCTGGAGCCAGCTTCAGAACCCCTTTCTAATGGTTCCCCAACAGATGGTACTTTATACTTGTGACAAAATTTTGGGCCTCAGTGGCCATTTGGGGCCAAGTCTGTTTGATAATGCAGTTGCCCATGACTGGAAATATAATTAGGCATGGGAAAATTCTTAGTGGGTCTCTTCTACCCTTTCTCCCTCTGTCCCTCGACTAGGAGGTGAGTCGTTGCTGTTAGGCCTCTGTGAAAGTTAGTCTCTTTCTCTCTCTCTGCCTCCCTCCCTGCCTGCCTGCCTGTGTATGGTGTCCCTTGTCTCAGAATAAAAGCACATTGGTTATTATAAAGGATCCAACACGACTCTTCTGTTTGCCTGAGTCAACATGAACCTCCCTGGCCTGACATGGTTGCACACCAACACTTATTCTATTAAACTTCTTTAAAACATAGTCTGCTTTGCCTTTGTACACAGAGATGACTGGATCCTTTACAGCATACAACTTTGGGGTTCCTGGGGAGTCCCTCAGTCAAGTGCTAACACCAGCAGGCTGGACATCACTTAATTTATCACAAAAGATAAACAAGATGACTTGGAAGAAAAACATTTATTTTTTTTCCTTTTTATTTCATACCTACTTCAAGGATGGTGAAAAGGCAAAGTGCTAACTTACATTTTTGGTTTAGGAGAAACAATAAACTTAAGGGAATAGTGACTTTATCAAACATATCCATAATATATATGAACAGTCTCATCATTTCCCCTCTTAATCATGATCAAAAAAGAAAACCAGAATCTACATAAAACTTCCAAAAGCTTTTAGCCACCACCTAATGCTGAAAAATAGAATTTGCATTTTATTAGTTTTCCACAAGAAAATGATTGTGCAGTACAAATTAAATTGGTTTTTTGCAGGGAAGCTACATAGAGACTGCACCAAGGGGAACAAAAATACAAAAACCATTCTTTTCATGAAAGAAAGAAGGAAACTTTTATTCAATAAATACTCACAATTGTAGCTTTCTAATTTTCAATAGGGGGAGAAAAATAGCCCTCATTTGGTTTGGAAATATCCCTAACAATAACAAATTATTTTCAATAAGCTTTCCAAAGACCAGGTTTTTCTAATTTACAAGTGAGGCACAAGGAAGAAATCCCATGAAAATCTAATCTTTTTTTTTTTTTTTAATGAGTATACACTTGATCTCAAAAACAGGTTCCTCAGTTTGTGTGGTCTCTAGTATAAGACAGGAGAGATACTTATATTTCCTCTCAACTAGGTGTCTCACACACACAAATTTAAAATGTACAGGTTCCAAAAGAGCCTTCCTTGTGGACAGCTGACAGCTAAAACTTAGGGTGGGTCAGACGATACCTTTTTTCAAGGGCACAATGTAGAATGGCAGTGAAATGTATGCAATTGTAAGAGAAGGGCAAGAATTCACCTCACTAAATGCATTTAAAGCAATGATTAGGAATCCTACTGATCAAATATTATAGAAAGGTGACCATTAGGGCATGCCTGTAAGTGGCAGTGTAGGAAGCCATGGATGGAACCGAGGATCGTGGTTTGAGTCCCTCTTGGGGCAATGAAGCGAGTTCCAAAAATATAGCTGGGTGTGGTGGTACGTGCCTGTAATCCCAGCTACCTGGGAAGCTGAGGCTGGAGATTGCTTGAGTCTGTGGTACCCCGGGCAACGTGAGCCTGCAGTTCCATGGGCAAAAATAGCAAGACCTGGTCTTAAAAAAAAAGAGAAAAGTGACCACTAGGGAAGCAGCAGAGCACTGTGGCCATGAGAGTCGATCTGGGACTAGATTAGCTGGGTTCAAAACCCATATCTGGTTCTGTCTTCATGCGAATCATTAAATAAAAAAATTTTATCTTGCAACATAGGTATATTTTCTCCACTTTCTCATCTGTAGGATAAGAACAGAGTTCCTGTCTCATAGATTGTGAAAACTGAGAAAATATAAGGCCTGGCAGAGTAAAGTGGTCAGTAGCTGTTTCTTACTACTGCAATGTCAATCATTTCTAATCTTAATGAGGATTTCCTTTAAAACCTTGTTCTCTTCAAGTCTTTCCAGAAATACTGAACACATAGCAAATACATAGTAGCACAGGATGCAATAAAAAGGCACATCTAAAGAAGTAACCAAACTTCTCCCCCAACTTAGTTATTTGCTAATAGAAATGCCCTTTAGATAAAATTATATTGAACTGTAATAATGTAGGCTACATTCACAGAGTAAAATTCAATAAAAATAGAAAAACACAGTAAAAGAATAGAATAAAATTTGTGGGATATAACCAAATTCCTATACAAAAGAAGATTATAGTCTTAAATGCATTTATTAGACAAAAGGATTTGTTACTCACAAAAAATAAATTTTTTTTAAAAAGGTTAAAAATCAGCAAATAGTGTTGGGATAATTGGATATCTACATACAAATGAATGCATATGGATTATCCCTACCTCACACCAAAAACAGTTCAAAATGGATCACAGACCTAAATATAAGATCTAAAATTAAGGTAGAAATACAAAGAGGGAACTGGAAGCAATTATGAAAATAATCAAGAGAAAGGCTATTTCTATTGAAGGACTAATGAAATTGAAAAGGGAAGAGAAATCACAATCAATTTTAGATACAAAACTAAGAGGTATTACAAGTATATAATAACTTTACTTCTTCTATAAAATTAATATGCATAGATTTATATCAGTCAGTTTCAAAGCCTAGATATAGTGGATCATTTCCTAGAATAATAAATTGATGAAGGTATACTAAGAAGCAGTAGAAATCTTGAGTATGACAACTATAACTAAAGTCCGGTTAAAGAATGATCACCCTCTCTTTTTCTAGTTCCAATAAGGGAAAAAACACAGAAACTAAACTAGGTTGGTTTATGGGCAGATTTACCAAGATTCCAAGAAAGAGAGTTAACATCTTTATGTTAACTCAAAAGTAAACAATGTTTCTACTATATTATTTATATTCTCTGAGTTCACATATACTTAGGGAAGATATGAGAATTACTTATAAAATTATGAGCTATGGTGAAGACAAAAGAAAAACAGACAGCAAAAAGGGAGGTGAAGCTGTGACACTTTCATTTTAAATAAAACGTGTATATACTTGTCATATAATAAAAACTTCATTTGACAATTATTCAAATGAAAAAATTTGGGTATTCATTGGGAACTGGGGTTAAATTTTCTGTCTAGTTAACCATGGAGGGTAAGAAAGGGGGAGGCATTATTTCCGCCCCTAATGGTAACTTATTCTAACTGCAGGTAAAATCACGAAACTAAAAGCTCCCTAACTCCAAGTAGTAGTGGCAAAAAGGAATAGCCTTGTGATTTTTTTATTAAACTTTTTTGTTTATATATTCATGCATACTAAGTATGTATATATGTATATACAAGTATGTATATATAAATATGCATATATATTACATCATGGCATTCCCCAGGGTTCTACCTCCACCCATTACCCAAAAGCCCTCCTCTTGATCTTCCTACAGGAAGAACTCCTCCCTTCCCCAATTTCTTCATCCCCTAACTACTAGCCTTGTAATTTTTAGAGTAAAACATGTTCATAGCTCAAAAATGTCATCGTTACAGGGTACATCTTCACTTTAATAACTTTTCAGAAAAAAAGGAACTGACACCTTAAATATGTATATTTGTTTAATAAAATCCAATGTTGAAAAACACATGTATATAAGAATCAAAAATAATGGTATTATGTGTGATCAAGGAAAACCTTGAAAAAAGTGAAAATCGCTCTTTAAATTATAACATTTTAAGTTGAGCTTAGAATCTGCAACAAAGTTTGACCTAGAAAATGATGCTTAGTGAGACAGTGATATTCATTTATAGTGATTATTTAAGAAATAAGAAAAATTGTTAGTAACTAAGGAAAGAATTGTTGATTAGAAAGAAAACCAAAGTGCAAAATAGTTCTTAGACTTCTCAAATTGACCAACTTGTCTAAAAATAAGGTTAACATATAGGACAAATAAATTGTACTTGCTTTTTATTGTTGTTGTTTTGACCTTTTGAAATATGATGACTTTCGTATTTCAAAGATGAATGATAAATCACTTTACAAATAACCAATCACTTGCCACTTATTTATATACCCAAAAGGAGAAATAGTTTTCCTATAATAGTCTTTGATTTCTACCACTGAAAAAAAAAAAGACCAATTTGATGTACTATTTTAAAGCTTGATTTTAACTTGAATGCCATGGAAGTGTGAGAAAGTAACCATTTTATGAAGAAACAACTCCACTGACAATTTCCTGACTTGGTTTTTTGTTTTTGGTTTTTTTACTTTGTATTAAGTTAATGAGGGACAGAGTTAATTAGTCTTCAAGCATATGAGTGTAGCACTAAAAGTATAAAATATAAAGTCAATGAATAGTAAGTAATACAACTACGAAATCCTTCAGAAGCAGAGGTAAACAATGTAACTCTTCACCAGTATCACCACTATCTTTTCTATATATTTTCTTTTTTAAAAAATAATTTATTTATGTATAAATTTCACATCATTGCAATCCCTGGGATTTACCCCCTCCCACCCTCCACTCCAACCCACCCCCCTTTTCCCTCCTGCCCATAGTTGTGTACTTCAGTTTGGTGCTTAGCATGTTTTGTCTTTTCCTCATGCTTTTGTTTATTTTTTCACAATATCCAATATATTAGTGAAACCATTTGACGTCTGTCTTTCTCTTTTTGACTTGCTTCCGCTAGTATGATTTCTTTTAAGTACATCCATGTTGTCATAAAGTCGTCAAGTTTGGCATTCTTAATTGATGAGTAATATTCCATTGTGTGTATATACCACATTTTTTTTTATCTAGTCATCTGTTTGGGGGCACTTACGTTGCTTCCATGTCCTTGCAATTATAAATAGTGCTGCGGTAAACATCCGAGCACAGGTGTCCCTTTATACCCACATTGAGGTCTCTTTTGGGTAGATCCCCAAGAGAGCAATTGCTGGGTCAAATGGTAGTTCCATTTTCATTAATTTGAGGGTCCTCCACACATCTTTCCATAGAGGTTGGAACAGTTTACATTCCCACCAGCAATGCAGGAGTGTTCCTTTTTCTCCACGTCCTCGCCAGCACTTGTTGTTGCCTGTTCTTTGGATGTGGGCCATTCTTACTGGTGTAAGTTGGTATCTCATTGTGGTTTTGATTTGCATTTCCCTTATTGCTAGGACATTGAGCAATTTTTCATGTGCCTGTTGGCCATTTCCTGACTTGTTTGTTAGTGGGAAGCCAAACTACAATAAGGAATTAAGAATTCCTACGGTTGGAAATTTCAACAAGAAACGAAACTAGAATAAAAATGCAACATTTAGCTGAAATACTACTTGTGTCACAATATTCTCTTCAAGATGTGAAAAACAATCATCTTCTTGGATGAAAATCAAATGAGTTTTCTTTAAAACAGATTTTCCAAGAAAATGCAAAAAAAAATAAGTTTTAAGCTGTTATGCCTGGAAATGGTTCACATAATGCAAATATGCAATTTAAAATATCTGATTAGAAAAAGAATGATCAGACAGGCGGTAGCGTGGCTGAGCGGTCTAAGGCACTGGATTAAGAAAAAGAATGATCATGTAATGGACTATCAACAATGAAAGTACCAGAAACCTTGTTTCTTTTTGTGTCGGGGATATTGTGAAAATCGACTATAAATTTGTCTGACTAGAGCTCTCAACAAATTACTCCTATAAAATCACATCTCTCCACCTTTAAAACTCTGAACCTACAATGAACATAGAGAATTGTCTTTTTTTTTCCCTTTGACACTTGTGACTTCAAAGCACAAAGTGGAACTCCTAACAGGATATATCTACCATGTGCACTTTAGAACAGTTTCACTACACTCACATACCAGTCAACAGAATTTCTGAATAAATCTGTTACAGTGAATAAATTAAGAGCATATGAAATACAGACTTGCTGTTTGCCAGGGATATGATATGATATGATATATGATATGATGTGATGTGATGTGGTGTGGTGTGGTATAATGATATGATATGATGATATGGTACGATATATGATGTGATGTGGTGTGGTATGATATGCAATGCGATACGATATGATACTATGATATGAAAGGCAATTGTGCTTTCTGGGAACCAGGCACGACTGTAAAGTGCTCATCTTCTACAGATAGACAAACCCGGTGATGGAGAGTCAAGTACAGTGAAACAGAAGACAAGCTAACCTTCGTAGACAAGTAAGAACCTTGTAGGGTGCCTGTCCTACCTTTACAGAATGTAGAAGAGATTTCCATAATCAGAGTTAATGAAGAGGAAAGAATATAAGTATACTATATTGTACTTGCCATTTGAATACAGTGATCAGTGTGCCTCATGTTAGTAAATTACAGGCTCAACCTGGATGGGTTAGATATAGAGCAGACTTAACTCAATTGCAATTGCCATAATAAACACCAAGCAATAAAACCCATTTTGACCCACAACACACAAAGATGAGCTACAGCAAGTCCTAGTGTGGAGCAAGGTAGTTAAACTGATAATAGAGATGCTTTCGCCTCTCTATTCTCTAATCTGCTCACTGAAAAGCTGTCATGGAAATTAACATGGTGTGCATTTCTGCTCATAAACTACATGGATATATTTCTGCAGTTTGAATTGCTACTCTGTGCAGGGCTTCTCTTGATGCATCTCATGTATTATGTAACTTAATTCTCACCACAATTTTATGGGGCTGATACTATTCCCATTTTTATAGGTTAGGAAACCTGGGGGAAGTAATTTATCCAAATGGCAAAGCAAGAGAGTGGAGGTGCTGGTAGTTAAACCCAGTTCTATCCTAATCTAAAGCAACCACAATCCTGTGATCTGAAAATTGGAGGTAGTTGCTTCTGATAGTTCCCATGAAGGTTCAATATAGGTGAACACAGATGAACACGATATAGACGAATCTCACAGAAGTTAGCAGAAGTTAGAAGAAAAAAATATATATATTATTCCTTTCATATGAAATTCAAAATAGACAAAGCTAATCTAAGGTGGTAAGTCAGGAAGAGAAAAATACTTAAGGGAAAGAGATGTGAGGGAGCCTGCTAAATGCTCAAAGTGTTCTAGATATTAATCTGCATAATGGTTATATGTGTGTGTGCATGTGTGCATGCATGCATGTGTAAAATTTTAACATCTGTTGCTGCAACTTACTGAGTTTACTTTATACATTGTTTTTTTTAAAATGTCTACATTAGAATGCAGATCTAACTCCAATTATTGTCTTGCTAAACTTCCAGAACCTAAACAGAGGGAAGAAATGGACAAGTCTGTGGAGGAAGGAAAAGAAGAAGGGAGAGGGATAAGGGAATGAAGCAGGTGGAGGAAGAAAGAACAAAAGGGAAAGAACAGAAGGGAAAAATCACTAAGGCTAATAAGGCTAAGATAATAGGAATTTAAAACAAAACTCCAAGTATTATATCATGAGATTTTTTTCAACTATCCCATATTCCTTAGAGACACCATATTTTTTAGTTGTATCTAACAACTTGTTTCTCAGTTAGTATAGATGCACATCTACCATCAACTGAGAAAGTATGAAATCCCTCCACCACCACCACCCTCACCCCAGGAACCCCAGAGCATGGTAAAAACACACAGGAGTCTAATTCCAAGGTAATAGGAGGCTGAAGCCTACCTTTCAACAGGCAGCCTATGGGAGGACTACCGTGAACAACAAACAGGAAACTTAACAAAAACTGTGGTAACCACACACTCCTACTCATTGAGAAAAAAACAAAAACATGTAGATTCCTAGCATTAGCTGAGTCCTGCAGGCAACACTGTCAGAACTTAGACTAAATTTTAATCCACCTGATAATTTCAGAAGATGATCTGTTTTCAAGCCATATATGTTTAAAGAATACTATATTCTTAGCCTAGGCAATATTACCTTTCTAAAATTACACTACAACAGACATGGGATATTTGTTTTTTTCCCAAATCACTAAGTGAAGTTGAGATAGTACAAAACCAATTATATATATAAAGGACAGTGTACCCTTCAAATTCATTGATAATGAAAACTTCTAACTATCCATAAGGTCTGTCTGTGATTGTCTTATGGATGGGAAAAGAAAAACATGTCAATTTTATGTATAGCAATCACAATTAGAAAGCCAAATTAATAAATTTTTTACAGGTCAGCAGCTTACTGACCTTGAAAATGACTTCATACCTAATATACTCAAATTTGGTTTCACTCTTTAGAGTAGAGAACTTAAACAACAAGACAGCCCTACTTTTAAGAAGCAGATCATGAGAATAGAGCAGACAGCTAGGAATATGCCATCCTTGGGAGAAACGGTCAGAGGAATAGGGTTGTTCATCTGATAACAACAATGATGACAAATATGAGAAGACTGTCCTGGTAAAAAAGGGTTTGGGGAGGCTTGGTTTGATAAGCCTGGGATAACTGTCACTCACCATGCTCAGATTTCTTCCTTTAACAAGCAACAGAAGCTAGATTTATAAAATTCAAAGCTCAGTGAGAAAGAATCATCTCACACCTACCATCTCACACATGTAGAGATTGCAGAAGAGAGGGTGGAGCAGCAACGTCATCTGACACTGCTCTCTTGTCCACCAAAGGCCTCAGATTTAGACCTTTTAGGAGTTCTTTTTAAATAATCTTCCATCTCTAGTACAAAGATATACTATAAGGAATAAAATATATTTAAATGTGGAACCAGACTACACCGCCTGCAGTGCACCATGAATTAATGTTTTATGTATCTTATAAAAAGTTAACATCACAATTATATTGTGTTGCTATGTTTATGTTAAAGCATTAAATAAATGCAAACATTAAGACCATGCCATAACTTCAGTTAGAGCACTGGATTTCGCTGTTTATTTCCTGACTCTCTTTGGGAAGAGGTCCTGCTGCAACTTGTTTGGCCTCTCTTTTGGAATGTACTTCCCTGTCCATATTAGATGGATCTGTGGGTCCCTAGACTGAGTTTAAAGGCCCAGCTTTTTAAGTCATATAGATGTGGGCTTACCCTACTGTGGGAATTATCAGGTTTTGTACAGCTGCCTCCCATTTTTCTTCCCCAATATACTCTAAGCTCCCTGTGAGAAAACATATAATCAGTTTATCCCTAATACTGAGCACTGAAGACTGTGACCTGTCCATACTGGGTTTCAGCACATATTTGTCAAGTGGGCAGAGAGATGGAGTAAATGGAAAATGGCTGACCAAGGAGATGGGCTAACTAATTGATGTAAGGGAAAAAGAAAGTATAGTCACTACCCAATAAATCTAATTCTAAGATTCTTTCCATTTTTTAATTGGCTGGATAAAGAATGGAGAAATCTTGTAACTGGATTGGAATAGGCTTCTGGTGATGAAATATGCAGTGGATATAGTCTCCACTGGAGGAAGCAACCCATCATTATATCTCTAAAGTATGATATGAACCACCAAATAGAATCGCCATTTAACTCGGTTTTTCAAGGTTTATATTTAGCTGAGTATCTGGAACCGACTGCTCCACAAAGCTAAGTAGTCAGAGTGCTACTCACAGTCAAGAGGATCATTTACGTAGGTTACAAACTGAATAGTGCTGTATGTATCCACATGGTTTTAATAGGATCTAAGACTAGAAAACATTATATTAGAGAAAATAGTAAAAGACATAAAACATGTACCTGCTCCCAGAAAAGTCATGCATTCAATTACTGGTTGTCATTTCATTCTTTTCTTTTAGAGTTATAAATAATAAGCAATGCAAGCCAATGGTCAAGAGTGAAAGTATAGAATGGCATAGCATAGCTCTACTGCTTATTAGCTACGAAAATTATTTAAGCTTTTTACTCCTCGGCTTTCTTAACTATGGAAAGTAATAACATCTACATCACAGAACCACTATGGGATTAAATGAGCCATGCTAATATAGAATAATACATAGCATGTGGTAAGCATGTGGTATGCCAATAATAATATTTAAAAATAATTACACCTTTACATTCCTCAGAGACACCATTAGCAGATATTTTTGGGTCCACTTACAATAAATTTTCCTCATCTATTTTCTAAGCATATTCACTAATGCATATACTACACATGCACATAGACTGAGCAAAGAAATATGGTAGTAAACAGTGGGGAGCCCCAGAATCCAGCAAGATTCGCTGGGTTCCAGTCCTATTCCACACTTGTAAAGCAAGTTACCTAACCATATAAAGTTTCAATTTCCTCACCTGTAAATGAGACTAACAGCAGTACTTACTTTGTAGGACTTCTACAAGGATTAAAAGAGAAACTTATGCACCCCCCGGCTAGCTCAGTCAGTAGAGCATGAGACTCTTAAAAAGAGAAACTTAGCATATACTTGATATTCCATAAGTGCTAAGAGTTTTGTTTTAATATAGGCACAATGTCTTTCAGTCTGGCCTTTTTCTACTTAAGTAAACAAAATCTGTCAAAATAATAACAAAATATCAATTCTTGGCTATAAACACCAATATTAATGGGGGAGGCAAAACAAATCTATATAATCTCCTTTCCCTTAACTATACTGGTTACTTTCAAATTTACAGAAATAATTTCAAATTTACACAAAGCCTTGAGAATAAGAGTATAAAGAATACCATCTAGCTTTCATCCAAATTTGTCTGTTATCAACATCTTAACCTACTGAATTGCCATTTGTTCAATATCCCCGCACATATCATATTTTTCCCATTTTTAATGTTTTGCAGCCATTCCAGAGTAAGATGCATTCACCAGAGTCCTTTACCTCTAAATATATTAGAGTGAATTTCCAAAAAGGAGGGATATATAATTGGTTAATTATAACTGAAACAGGAAAATGGCACTGAGTGGTTAATAAGTCCCTTTGTTCAGATTATAGTTGAAATACCGAAGAGACATTTTCTTGTTTAAATTTAAGGTAATCACTCTGGGTAACTTGTTCCATATGGGCTTTATATAAGCCGATCAGTGCATATCGGGCAAAGTATTCTGATTTGCATCTTAGTAGAAAAGCAGAGAAACCATTACAGAAGGAAAATTCATTTGTACTAATTTTTATTGAACACATTTTATAGGAAATTGTTTTAAAGATATATTGTACTCCATCCCCTTGACTTAAATGATTCTTGAGAATTTAAGATACAGTAAAACCTTCTCTTAACATAAATAATAGATGATAAGGATACTGTGGAAATGTCCATGTCCTACATAAACTGCCGTGCAAATTATTTGTAATTGCAACAAATCTTGAATGTCAGCTAAAATTACAAAGCAATTACATAAATTAACCTGACTGCCAAACAGATATATTAGTAACCTACACCCAGCCCAAGTTTAATCCATATGTTATTAAGACAAAACTCTTTTTTAATTGAATATATTATTTTTAAAAATGGTTTTTAACTTGACTACAACCGAGAGGTGAACCAAGATCTTGGACTCATGGACGCAATGAGAAGTGGGTGTGGATCTTGGTCCACTCATTACCGCAGCGTAAATGAGTTGGTCAGTCCTTTTCCTCCATTAGCCCCCCTATGACCAGCACCTGTGATATTGTGCCTTCCCCTATGATTGTACATAACGGGCCCAGAGGGTGTGTGCATGTGTCAGTGGGCTCACCTGGAGCTGGTAGGAAATGATAAAAGGGCAGCATCAGCTGGGGAAGGGGAGGAAGAGCACACCAAGAGCATCCAGTTACAGAGCTCAAGAGGCCAGAGAAGGAGCATGAAGATTCCTAAGAAACCAGAGCGCTTGCCTGCTTCCTGACCTCCACCACCTCCATCTGACCCAACTCTGTCCTGCCCGATGTGTCTGTGTAACTGCTAGAAACAATAAGGAACCTACCCAGATTGGCCTGCCTGTGCACTGAAACTGGTGTCAAGAACAGGGTGGTTGCATGAAAGTTACTGAACTGCAGCTGTGAACACACCATTTACCTAAGCACCCCACACCACAACTAGTGCACTCAACATACAGGGTAATCACACTCTCAGGGTGTGGAGGGGTTAAAAGTGGCAAAACTTGTAAATCAATTAACACAGGGCCTGGTATAGACAGCAAGTGCTCAATTAATGACACATGTTACTAAACAGTGAGGCCTGGTCTAATATGTTATCATTAAAAAGATGATAAATTACACCAACCACAATTAAACTTGTATCTGTCCTGTGGCTTTCCTTAATCCTCACCCTGAAAACCCTAGAATAAAGAGCACCAGCCAAAACACGTTTATATGAATCAGACTCATGAATCAATCATGAACTTTTAAGTTTACAGTTTTTCTCTGATATGACTCCATCCATTCAGTGGCAATTAGGGTTAACAATACGTAATAGGAAATACAAAGAATAAGAACACTGGGAAACTACTTAATGTTGGGGTTATCCAGAGAATGTGCTGCTTTAAGTAAGCCTATTACTGACCAAATTATCCAATTACCAAAAGTCACTATGTTCTTGCCTAGTATCTCATGTTGGGTTGCTACTCAACATGCATTGGAAAAATTCTTAAGTGTAGCTTGTGTGTGCCCCCCCATCACATAAATTATAAAAAAAGACCATTTTTTATAAATTATAAAAAAAAGACCAAAAGGTCTAATGACAACTGGAAAAGGGAGCATGTGAGACTTGAGAAATGATGCTAGAAAGAAGAAAAAAAATCATCTAGAGATTAATTCATAATTATATTTTAAAAGGGCAGGTTTATTAAGAAAAGGAGAAAGGAAATAAAAAGAGACACCTGTGTAGACACAGATGGGAAGAGAGCTCCTGAACAGAGAATCTTTAAATAGCAGGCTTTTGCAGTGCCAGGCTCACCACTGCCTGCCTCCCCACTTCTCTTACACATCAATAATGCAATGGGCAAGGGGACTCTGGGGACCCTGACTAGCCGACCCAAAGCAACAAAATTGGTAAGTGATGAGCCTGCCAGTCTCTCCAGTCTGTCACAGCTGAAAGTCCCTAATACCCAAATGTGCTGGTTACAATGTGAAAAGGACCATCCCCTCCAGGAACCAGTGTCCCCATGCTCTTCCTGAACTCATGGGTGGGATGACAGGAAGTTAGTTAGTTACAGAATTCATGCTAGTAGCTTCAAAGCTTTCTAAGGAGCACTGTAGAAATGAGAAATGTTTTGTTGGGGGTTGTTGCAAACATGGGATGTTCTACTCATTATCAGAGGTCAGCTGAAAGTTCTTCAATAAGTGAGTCTAAAATTTTCCACTTTCCTCTCTACCTTTCACATCCTACCAGAGAGTCACATGGATGAACAATTTTTAGAATCATAACTTCAAATTGCATCCGAACAAAAAGTACTTTTTTCTAATCTCATGATATTTAATTTGTCACAAACTCTTTGGATTATTATTATGTTGCTTTTGGAAACTAGTGAAATCTCATTTTAAACTTGGTAGGACTGGAAGCTACCTATGAAAACTAATGCAGCAAACAGAGGGAAGAATCCTCTTGATACCTGCAAATTTATGTTTAAATTATTTTCTAAGTTCATAAGACTTTCTTTAGCAGATAAAAAGTGCAGTAAGAAATCAAAAACACTGAGGATGTAGGCTGCCGGCAGGGGCTGTGGTGTGGGGTGAGTCAGATATCGGGGTCCAAGTACCCAGTAGACAGAGGTCTCAGGTGGGACCCTGAGACCCTGTCTCCCCCTCACAGATGTAAGGAAGGAGGGGGCAGGCAGTCTCTGTCAGGGTGGTGTTCCCCCCTCTGGTTTACTTCCACCTCAATCAGACTTGCACTAAGAAGGAGAAAACCAACAATCCAAATGCGGACATCCAGGAGAGGAAAGACACAAATGATGGCACTGGGTACACTCATCATCTGGGTAAGACCGGAAGTATACATGGTTGCAACCTCAAGAGACAAACCTGAGAGACTATTGTGGCCACCTGTCACAGAGCTCCATCTACAATGTCTTCAAACCTTGGGAGTCAACTACCAGACCCAGAGATGTGTACAAGTTGAGCGAAGTTCCCTCCCTCTCCAAAACTTGAGTAAAGCCACATAGGTATACTGCAGCCCCATGGTAGAAGTGTAAATTCTGGGAAAAGAGAGGAACTGAACCAACCACCTGCTGGAGTCTGTCCGCATCGGGTAACATATCCACTGGAATACGTTTTGTTCCCAACCCAATATACCAGAACTATATGGGACAGAAGCAGCACCAAGGGACAGACAATGGGAAAGAGACAGCCAACTCTTTCTGAACTCATGGCTGTGATCTCAACCATAGTAAGTGCCACAACAACAGAGACTGGAAAACCACACCACAGATCCGCACTGTGAGAGGTTCCTGACATGCAAAACCCAGCTACCCATGATACAGAAAAGTCTGGAGATCCCAGCCCCCTGGACTGCTATCCAGAAGCCTAGGTTCTCACCTAGGAAAAGTGGATGTCGCTCCAGGAAAAAGAGTCTAGTGAGTCAAGCTCACACAGAGAGAGAGGAGTTGGAGTAACTGGATGGGGGAGGGAGGAGAGAGAGAGGGAAGGATGATATAGGGAGGGCTATGAAGAGACTACTAACTCTACAAATGTGAGCAATGTTGCATGAAAATTAAAAAATAAATTATAAAAATAAAGAAGTAAAAAACACGGGGACTCATTTCCACCTGTGAATCTGCTTCATTACCAGAACATTCCATTATAAAGGGTGTTTCTATCAGCACCACATGTATGGTTACCGTTACATATCACATATGACAGGAAATGCTATAGCATATTTTTCAAATAGGATGAAGAGCTCTATACCACAATATGAGCTCTATTCACATCTTTGTTCTATGTCCTGACTTCAGTGAGAATAACCTAATAGGGAACCAATGTAGAATAAATAAGTTTTTGATGGAGGAGGAAGAAAAGGTCAGGTGATGGTTGATGGGTGGTCAGTGGATGGGATGAGTTCCCAGACACAGATCAATAAGAGGGGTAGATGGGTGAAGGAGAGAAAGAATTAAGAGCTGAAGAAAAGCAATGAATATAATTAGTGACTTGAGTTCAGATCCTTAATCGTCTGTGTTCCTTGATGAGATCAGTGATAAGAGACCACAGACAGATATTAGATCAAGATATAGATGTAGATACAGATATATACAGGTTATAGATTTAACATGACAAGAACCTAGTACACAACAGGAGTCCAAAAACTGGAAAGTTATTATTATTACTAGCCAAAATCTTGCAACAGGCGAGGCTTATACAGGCTAAAGCAATCCTTTAATTTTAGACAGCATTGTGTTTATAGAACAAAGACAATAACCTCAGCGAACAAGTTCTCAATGACTTTAATCTCATCAGTTCAGGAATGCCTATAGAATCATCTAGTTCAAGAATTATAGTCTGGCCCATTTGACTTGTATCAAACACAATCTGAACATGTACACTACAGAAAGAAGGTAATTTTCCAGCACCCAGTTCTTTATCCTGGCTTCTTGATAAATTATCATATTATCAGCTATAACTGTAGAATGAGAAGAACTGGAAACAGCCTTGCTTAAGAGAAACTAATAGGTTCAAATAATATTGTAGGTAATTTACAGCATTGACACCACAGAATTCAAAATTATAATGCCAATTGCTAGCAGCTACTAAAATACCTGTTTGAATATGGTACATCTAACATATTCAAAATGGTAGTAAAAACCAGTATCACCTATGATCACCACAGCTAATTTAAATTGTCTTATAAGTCAAATAGTTACTCTCTTGTAAACACCTATAAGTGAATGACTAATACCTCTTACACATGTGACAATAGCCGCCACATCAGGGTCAGTCTTGATCAACAAAGGGTTAACAGAACATAACTGATTGATCATTCCTCTTCCCAATAACCTTTGCTTGCAGAGAAAGATGAGTCCCACAGATCTGAGCCCAGAGAAGGAAGGAGCAATGGGAGGGTGTTTTTCAGCATCCCAGAGAGCAGGCACTGCTGGGTGAGTTGTATCTCATTTTGACAGCAGCTGTATCGCAAATGACAGGCCCTGTCACATAACACATTTATCTTCACAGGAAAAGCAGCCATGCCAAAGCAAGAATCTCCTATGGTGTCACATCAGCTAGGACAAGAAGTCATAAAGCAGGAAGGCTATCAAAGCAGGAGGCAAAGCAATATCTAGACTGAGTAAGGAGGAGCTGAGAATGGGCCCTGGCTCTGGGCCCTGGGGAACCTTGACTCCCTCTGGGCTTGGATTACCAGCTGAGCAATCAAGCAATTGGTGGAGCCATCTCTGAGTCCAAGTACCGAGCTAGCTTTTATTCTGAAAGCTTTACAGCAAAGGCAGCAGTACTGTTTTTCCACAAAGGCTAAGTAACTAAGCGGGGGAGGGAGGAAGAGCAACATAAAACAACTTTACCCAATTTTATCAGTTGTTCATTCAACAAAGAATTGTCCTCAGATCCACACACTAAGCTGGGCAAGGGCTGCTCACTAAGGTGGGCTGCTCACTTTGGAGCTACTCTGAGCTCCAAAGAGTAGAATTCTAATAGGACAGATTGACACATAAAAGGAATCACAAGCAGAACTACTGGGTGCTATAAGGGGATCAGAGGGTGCCTCTGGGAATAGTGAGGAAGTCAACTGACCCAATCCATGGATGCCTTTGTCATGCTAAGCATCACACTTACCAATCTGCATAGTTTTTTTTTAATTGGTTCTAGCAGTACACAGACAAACCAGGCAGAGCAGGTCAGGGCTTAGGGCCAGGGTTGTGTGGGCTGGGAGGTAGGTGAGCCCCTCAGCCCTTCAGGAATCTTCTCTATCTCTCTCTCTCTCTCTCTCTCTCTCTCCCCCTCCCTCCCTCCTTCCCTCCCTTTCTCCCCCTCTCTCTCCCTTTCTCCCTCTCTCCTCCCTCTCTCCCTCTCCCTCTCTCTCTTTCTCTCTCTCTCTCTGTATGCCCCTTTATCCCCCTTCTCCCAGGCCCATTTACACATGTGCACAGTCACTGGGCTGCACAACCATGGGGAAGATGCAGTACTACAGGTGCAGGCTATACAAGCTAATGGAGGGAAAAGCCTGACCAACTCATTTACCCTACACCTTCATGGAGGAAGCACCTCTAAGTTAAAGTCTAAAAGAAGGCTGATAATTGGTTCAATGGAAAGGCAGGAAAAGAAGAGGAAATAATACTACCCAGTTACAAGAAGACACCAGGCATGTTAGGGAAATGGATGAGTGTATCTGAAAGAAGTACTGAGGGGTGGGGGGGGAAGACTGAGAATGCAACAGAATTTGAGGGACAAGAAACAGGAATTTTATGCAGATTGTTTTGAAGAATGAGTGAAATGAGCAACTTAAATGAGGTTCAAATTGATTTCAGATCCATTTTTTTAAAGATGTCTTCCATAGATATCCTAAGATGTTTGCCTGAAAGTTAAGATAAACCTATATACATCACAAGAGACTCTTGTGATGATTTTTTAAAAGGTGAAACACCATTAAGGAGTTATTAAATTTTACTGTACATATTGGTAAATTACATGAAAGTCAAAGGAAAGATACCTATTTTTAAGGAAGGGTGCATTGCATAACCCTTACCCCTAAAGAGCTAACACCACAAAAAATTCAACGCTGTGCAACTTTTCTCTTTTCACTCTCAATGGTTCACTTTATATTGCTCGACTCACACGATAATGAATGGCACCCAGCATGGGAGTTTGGAGTCATGGTCTAACCCTGACCATGCTCCTCACTAACTGTGTGCCCCAAGGCAAACTATGAACCAAGCCTCTGTTTTCTCAAGAGACCACTGCCTTGCAGTTGCGGTCAGCAGCGGGTGAGAACACGCTCTCAACCATTTTCATTCAGAGTAAAGGAGACTCCAGAAAGTTTCCATGAACTGTTCCAGGCCATCGGGTCACACTACAGCTCTCTGACTGCACGTCAGAACCTCTGACTCATTCTATATCCAGTTCTCTTTTCTGTCATAACTTTTTCCTTGGTGGTGGTTTTCAATGGTAAATACAATTAAATTCCATCTATGATGACCTTTTTCATACTGTGGAAATAATAAAAGTTTTTGAATAAAGGCAAAATAAAAGGGGAGTGAAGAATACTAACTGTAGCAAAAATAGCACTGAAGGAACACTTAAATGGGTGAATTGGATGGTATCTGAATTATATCTCAATAAAGCAGTTAAAAATTAACAAACAAAAATAGCACTGGATGAGAACTGAGTAGTGTGGCATTTAGAAGGGGTACAATTTTGAGCAAGTTACATGTGGCTTCATTTTCTTACCTGTAAAACAAGAACGTCATGACCTGAATGGTATTTTTCAAGTGGTTCAGACAATATGAAATCCCAGATGGTAAAATCAAGATGCACAAAAATTCTACTACACTAAGATGCCACTTAAAGAAAAGAGAATTAAAGGACTTTATTTCTTCATTTCTATAATGACACCTGAGTCGCCTGAACTGGACAGGGGAAAAAGTCTACCCCAACTGACAAGCACCTGCCCATGAGGTCATACCTCTTAAAATAATGAAGTCACCAAAAGATCAGCAGCAGGAAGTTCTGGAAAACACAGATTATGTGAGCTTGCTTCCCTGTGGCACAGTTAACAACATAATCTGGAGGATCCATTCTCCAAATCAAGGACTTCCTAACCCATTAGCACAACAGGTTAGTAAAGAGTTCTGTTTTACCACTCTCATGAGTCAAAGAATGAAAATAAACAGAAATGGGGCAGAGTAATTCAAGACGCCAACAGAATCCCAAATCAGGGCCAATGTGCTCGGGTTCAAAGGCACATATCCTACCCCAGACTCGGAAACAGACCTCCTGAGTTTCCTTCCCATTTTATGAAGGAAATGTAAAATGAAACGTTGCCTGTTTTCTCGTTATAGGAAGACTATTTCCACTTTCTAAGTTCTTGATTTACTGGTTTTGCAGACATGGAACATCAATACCAAGGACTTTATACAAGCAAACACAAAACATGATTTTCCACTGTTTTTAAAAGATTGTGGTCATTCTTGCCCCAATTTCTACAGAGTGGTGAGCTTAAAATCAAGCCATTTAGCTCACAGTCAGGTCCAATACATCAGTGGAAAAAATAAATGGGAAAGCACGCCAAAATGTAACCATAGTAACACTACAGATGCGTCAAGAAACGGTGTGCTCATTGCTTCATTCCCCATTTCTTAAATTGGAATCTAAGTAGGGGAAAAATTACACAGAGAACAATCATGATTCTACAATTACTGAATTCTACTAAATTGAATTCAACCTGTTGTACTAGAACTCGAGAGGCAACTATAGCCCAGCTACACAAACAGCCCTGATGGCTTAAATGTGTAAGATTTGGATGTGCCATTTACTAGTTACCTGATCCCCCTGACTCAGTGTTCCCTCATTTATAAAATGGATGTTAATATCCTAAGAGTAAAACTGGAGAGGTTTTGAGAATAAGAGCGAAGGACTCAGGTATCCTGAAGCCCTGATCACCTTTTAGCCTTATCTTCTTTTCATAATCTATGAAAAAAGAATGATAGTCATTGACTCAGGCTTGGGATTTAAATTAGGAATTATTATTAATCCACAGGTAAAGAAATATTATTAGAACAGTTTTTAATTCCAATGCTGAAAAACTAGAAGAACTGAGAGCCAGAGATACCGTGATATAGCCAATTCTCAATATTTTCAATTCTCTAGAAAAAGCAGTTCTGTTGTTCAGTAGAAAGAGGGAACTCTGGGTTATTGGACCCATGACTTTCAGTCAACCCCCTCCTCTCCTGAAAGCTTTACTTTATTAATTAGAAACAAAGAGCAAGGGGCTCTTCTAGAATATGGTCTCTAAAGGTTCATATTTAGACTGACAATACTGACAATACTAAAGGTTCATATTTAGACTGACAATACTAGCATATCACTTACAAATTATTAAAAAAATCATAGCACACAAATGATAGAAATAGGTGGGGTACCTTTAATTTCAAAGTATTCTTCCTTTTGTTGGGGAAAAGTGGTATTTTAAGAAAAAATTGCCAAACTTTGAAGGATTGAGTAACAAAGAGGAACAAAGAAAATTTCTAAGTAATACAACCAGAATTATTTTCTTGTTTTGAACTGAGTCAAATAATTCTATGTCTTCCCAAGAATAATACCTACTCATTAGCTATACAAAAACATAGTTTGGTATAGCATGGAAATGGGTGAGCTGCAATTTTATCACAATCTTACCTTGCCTCCCACTTTTCCTACCCCCTTGCTTCTCTCCCTCCCTCATGCCTTCCTTTCTTCCTTCCCTTTACACAAATATTCTGGTTCTAAAATCCCTATGTTCAAGATTTTTTTTTCTTTCTCAAATATCGTCTGAGCTAACGGTTTTAGTTTCTTGTGTTTTTCATTGGTAAAAACCATTACTTTAAACAAAATTATATGTGAAATACTGGTTTAGGAGTTTGATAAATTGCTGAATGGAAAATCATGAGGAGAAAGAGTTCACAGAGGCATTCCCTTTGTTGAGATCAGCCTGAAGAAATTTGTTCTGCACTATTGCTAACAATGATGGTTACACCAAGCCAAGATTTGACAAACTATTTCCACGCATCATCCACTTAATACTCCAAACATTGCTATGAAGTTAGTATGACTGGTATCATTTTCACTGATGTGAAAACAAGACCTTAAGAAGAACACATAAATTGCCCCATATTACAAGTTTATCAATGGCATGAACAGAAATCAAAAGCAAAGCAATTCACCATGATGCTGACTGTCCTGTTGTCAATGGACATTAGAAGTCACTATAAGGACAAGCTGCCAAGACCAGTTGTTGAGTACTTTCTTCGCTAACTTTTCACACACCCAACCAGCAGTTAAGATGCCCCAATTGGTCTACTCACAAGGCACAGCATGGCGGTAAAGGTTATCCCTTATAGTCTGCTGGAGCTCATGATCAGGAGACCCTTTCTGGAACCGCTGATTAAGAAAATGTCGCAGGTCCTTGTTCAGCTTTCCTCCTGCAGGAAATACATAAAACAGACAAAACACATCAACAATGGGGCTTCCTAGAGCCTGAGAGCTGCATGCAGGATAGTTACAGGAAGAAATTCTACTGTCACCCTTACTCATAAGGGGACTTATTTTAGGTTTCCTCTAGAGAGGAAAAAGCAAGCAAGCATGTAATAGAGATAAAACAGCACTGAACAGCAAGGGGGTGGGACCATTTCAGATAATAAAATAAGACTAAAATGACAAAGAATTTAAACTAGGCTCATATTTAAGATATGTGCCACAGACATTTGAAGATACTATTAGTGGGAAGGTAAATGCCTGAATAGTTGCTAAATTGCAAAATGTTCTTTGATCAGGGATCCAACTGGTAGACATCTTCCCTATTAATATATTTGCAAACATCTGCCAGCATCTCCAGTAGTGCTTACTGAGGCATTTTTATAACAGTCATGAGTAAAAAAATAAACACAAGAAACTACCAAGGATCAACTAAGTAAAGAAGAGTTCACCCATATACTAACCACTCTGCAAAAACTAGGTCTTTCTGAATGAACACTGTAAGAAAATTTGTGGTATAAAGCATAAAGTTTGTTCTTGCTTGTGTAAAATGTATGAAGAATAGGAAAGATTTGTGTATTGATGAAAGAAATAATTACTAAGTATTAATAGTAATTTCCTTTGGGGAGAAGGACTTGAGCTTAGGAAGTGCCACCCTTCATTATATAAACAGATTAAGACATATATAGAACTTACTACCCTGTGCTGATTTACAAACTCCAGGTACATACCCCTTTTTTTATTATCTCAGCAATAGATATTTGACGAGTCTATGTGTTTTTTCTTTGTAATTCTCTTTTAATAAAGACAAATGCTAAAAAATTTCCATAGATTTTTTTTTACAGAAAGGATAAAGTAAACCCTTTACAAAATCATAAACTTAAACAATAATCTACAGGATCTAGTTAGCTAATATTTTTAATGGAGATAGGGGCTAAAAATATGAAAGCCAAGATTGTCCTTCCAGTTTTAGAAAAGATAAAAATTAAACAAGAGCATTTCTAGCCTAAGAGAAACAGTAACGTAGTAACCATGGGAGCACAAAATTCGTGACTTAAGATGATAAATTCCCCATGGTCAAAAAGAATAAATCAGGAGATGACAGTGATGGTTCAGATGATAATATGTCCTACCTGGGGCAGGAAACTACTGATTTTTAAATTTAATATCATGTTCAAAACAAGATTCCCCACTACAGCTAATCATTTTAGAATAGACCAAGGAAACCTAAAAGAATAATTTAGGTTGTATTGTATCAAAAGCTTTGGGTGACCTAAAGTAAAATATACATATTTGAGTCAGTCTTAAGTGGTTCAATGAATGTTAATTATTTAACAAATATTTCATGAAACACCTTCCCTATCACCCCCAACCCAAACAGGCAAAATAATTAAATTGAGAGCTCACAAAACAGTATATATAATTGGTCATTAAGCACATGGAAATATATTCACTATCATTAACTATAAAAGGAAGAACTTAAATATAATGAATCCTACAACATGCCTATTAGAGCAGCAAAATTTTATATGTCAAGTATTAATAAGATTGTAGGAGCAACAGGAACTCTAATATACTGCCAATAATAGTACCAAGTGGTTCATTCTCTTGAGAAAAAAAAAATGTGACAATAAATTAAAAATGAAATCTTTACTAGTTAAATGGCCCAGCAATTCCACCATTATTTATGAAAAACAAAACAAAACAAAAACAGGTTCACATAAACACCTAGAGACATAGATGTGTCTTCACAGCAACTTTCATTCATTATATAATAGCCCCATATTGTAAATAATCTAACTGTACATTAACAACTGAATAAGCACATTGCATTATATTTAAAAGGAGACTAAACAACAATGAAAAGAAGCAAACAATTTAAACTAATACTATATCATACAGTATAGTACTAATACAATAATACTGAAGAATCTCAAACAAAAAAAAGACAAATAAAAGAGCCAGAAACAAAAGAAAATATGTAATATATTACATTTATATGAGGTTTTAAAGACACTAATTTATAGTGACAATAGTTTACTGGTTACCTGGGGTTGAAGATAGGTAGAGTCTGACTGCAAAGAGTCAAAAACTAATTAAATCCAGGGAATGTCAATTTTTTGACTTTACTATTATTTTGTGCCATGTAAGTTATCATTGGAAGAAATGGGTGATGGTTACAAGGACTATCTAAGTTCTCAAAACTTCCTGGGAGTCTATAATGCTTTCAAAATAAAAAGAATTTCAAAAGAGCACACGGAAACTTTTGAGGGGATAAATCCCAAAGTATATCTTGATTGTGGTAATGAATTTTGTTGTCAAAAGTTATGGTACTATATACACAAGTGGGTACATTTTATAGTATGTCAGTTATACTGCAATAAAGTCAATTTCAAAAGTTTAAAATATACATAAATATTGAATGACTACATGCTAGATTCTGTTCTAAATACTTTTCAATTTCCTACTAGAGAG